>PVHP010001362.1:37847-108430 GCA_004024765.1 Zapus hudsonius
CTTGAAAATAAATAAAAAGAAATGAACCTACATACAGACACACATACATGGATCCAAACACTGGCCAGAGCTTTATCATGTGGCCAGAAGTAGCGGAGAAAGTTCTAGAACCTCAATCCTCATCTGTGAACAAGTTTGCTATGTCTTCTGGAGAGGCTCCCCTTTCATTCTGTCTCGGCAGATCCTCTGGAGACTCAGCTCCGGCCGGGGATATGGCTCAGGGGGACAGGTGCTTGCTGATAAAGCTTGTTATCCCCAGATTGATTCTCCAACATTCATAAAAAAGCCAGATGCACAATGCAACACGCCCATACTCTGTGTGTGTGTCTCAAATAAATAAAGAAAAAATATTCTTTTAAATCCTTCAACCTGACAAGAGAAAAAATCACCAAGATGGAAGGACTGCTGGTTTCTATAGATTTCCCATGAATCACAACTGGAGAATTCTCAGCCTAGGCTTTCTGACGGGCCAGGGAAGGGGTCTGCAGCTTCACTGGCTGACTCGAGGGAAGGGTTAACACCATGTTTCCCTCTCCCCGCAGGTGCCCCTGTGGGGCAAGTGAACTCAGCTTTTCCATGTTTAGACCAAACGCCTCAGATTCCTTCCTGGCAGGTGTTCATGTATGTGAGCAAATTTGACTCTGAAAGTTTTTTTGTTTTTTTTTCTGCAGTAAGTCTCGGGCCAGCAATGCAAGCTGTGAGTTGGAAGTCCTGGGCTAGCCAACACTGCCTCTTTGCGGCTCTGCAAGCCAGAGCAGATGAATTCAACATTGGAAAATCCTGAGTTCAAATTCCAGTGTGGCCACTTGGCAGCACCTGGCACCTGACTATGGATGGCATCTGTAGCCTCAGCGTTATCATTTGGAAAATAGGTATGATGACTCTGTCCTCGCCTGGGCATCTGGCAATACAACAAGATGCCACATGTTGAGGCTCTGGCACAAGCTCAGTGTTTAATAAAAACGATTGTGTGGTGGTAGTCAGGCTTCTTGATTGAAAGCTATGTGGTAATCAAATGGAATTTACTGGAAGGCTATCAGGGGCTCATGGGATTGGCAGGGGCTAGTGATGGAGTCTGGAAGATGGCCAGAGACTGACAGATTGCAACAGAGGCCTTCGCAAGGTCACGGGAATGGGTGGCCTGCACGCCACCCGCTGCCTCTGGCTCCAAGAGACTCACACCATCCTTCCCAGGGCCAAATCAATCATTCGGGGTTCCAGACCCTGGAGGAAAGGACTGACTTCCCTTGCCTGGATGATATGCCCACCTTCTGATGAAGCTGGAGCAGAGAGGGACACAGGCTGTGTTTCCACTAGAAGGCTGCATGATGACCCACGAGGGCAGAGGGAGGGTCCCACTGATCCAAGAGCATGCTGGCTCATGAGCAGACCCAGCCCATAGGTGCTCAACTGCAGATGTGCTGTTCTGGCCCAGGAGGAATGCGGTCTTGATTACACCGTGGGAAGTACCTGGCATGGTGGGCAGGGAGGGCTTGGGTTTCCAATAAGCTCCAGCAGCAGGAGTTTGAACCACCAAAGGGGAAGGATGCTGAGAGGGGCTGAGCCCAATCTCCAGTGAGCCTACTAGCTGTGACTTTGGGCAAGCGATTTCACCTCTCTGAGCATCTGCTCCAGCGAGCCCTGGGGTGCACTTGGAGTGGTAACGCCTAAAAGAGCTAACCCTAGTGATGGGCTGTCTTCCACACAGACGATAAGGGGCTCTCCTGCAGCCTGGACCCTCAAGCCAGTTAACAGGGTCAGAGCGATGTGGCTGGGGGTAAACAGCTCTTTCATCCAGACACAAGCACCCGCTAAGGAAACTGAATCAGGACTCCTCTGGGGCTTCCAGCAATAACACTGTTATTAACCACTTGGAGAACCTGAGCTATGTATTTCTCTCCTAACACAAAGATGACTTTGCACCTAAAATACTCCACCAAATAACATTCAGTTCTATCCTCAGAGGCCTTCCAGGGATATTGAGCAGCCGGCCTCCTCTGCAACCCAGAAGTTCGTCTCACCCACTCGTGACTGCCGAAATGTCAGAGAAACCCCGGCCCAGCTTCATGTAACCCAACAGCTGCCAAGGGCAGCCACCCTACGGAAAGAGAAGTTGGTTCAGGGAAAATATTCAAGACGGAGTAGACATACACATCTCTCTTTTTCTTTTTTCTGGAAGATGATTTTCCACAGCGAGCCTCAAGATCCATTTTCGAAATGAGAAAATAATGGCTCGTTGGTAGCGGTTTCCAGCCAAAGCATCTATCATTGACTAAGTCCGTGGCGTTTATTAGGCCCCTAGTCTCCCCAGGAGCACTAGGCTACGTGCATTTAAGGGACCACAGGGGAAGGCCAAACAGATAGAGGATTCGGTCGGTCATTTGTTTTCTTCTGGTCTGGGGTATCGATCCTACCCTTCTTCATTCCTTCTGAGATAATACAGAACTATCACAGCTTTACCTGAAACCTTCTTTAAAAAAATACATTTTATTTGCGTGAAAAGAGAAAGAGGCAGAGAGAGAGAGAGAGAGAGAGAGAGAGAGAATGGGCAAGCCGGGGCCTCCAGGAACTGCAAACGAACTCCACACATATGCACCACCTTGAACATCTTGGCTTTATGTGGGTACTGGGGAATCAAACTCAGGTCCTTCTGCTTTGCAGGTAAATGCCATAACCGCTGAGCCATCTTTCCATCCCAACTTGAAACCTTTTATTGGTTTTTATCCATTTCCTTCAGGAGCCTTTCAGCATCATGTCCACAAAGACCTGGCTCCTGCGCGCTTTTCCAGCCATCACCCACCCATTCTTTTCCAGAGACGTCTTACACGACACCTCTAAACCAGGTGCTGGGAATACAGCAAGACAAATGAGATCCCTTCTTTTTGGAAATGTACATGATATGGGACAATGAGGAAAAGAAAGAAACGGGAGCATTTCTGAATGTGAAAAGTGCCACAAGGAAAATGCTAGAAAGAGACCAGGGAGGGGGCCTGGCGTCGTTACCTGGGTGGTCAGAGAGGCGCAATGGATGATGTCTCAACCATCATCCCAAATGACTTGCAGTTCCGGAATTACTCAATGTTCAGTCTGTCTTCGATGCAGGGCCTCCAGGATGTCCACCCTCCCCTCCCCACTATTCCTCGTCGGCCCGTCTGTGAGGCTGGCTCCCACATCATCTCCTCAAGGAAGCTGTCTTCAGCCTGTCAAGGGCTGGCTGAGCCCCTTTCTCTATACACCCCACATGTGGAAACCTTTCCCTAGCTTAACCTGCACCCCACACCTACTCCACTCACCTGATACCCATCATCCAAAGAATGTCTCCCTGCTTTGTAGAAAGAACCAGAAAAGGAGGGGAAAGCTTCAGAGAGATTGGAGGGACCCATTAGGGGGTCTGAACTTGGTGAAAATCGACAATTTTTCCAACATATTTTATTTGATTAAATCCCAACGGACATTTTTTTTCTTCAACTCTTTTTCCCTTTAACTTTTAAGCCATATGGTTCTGATTCATTTATACTTAACTAATTACAACATTGGTTTTGTAAGAGCTATTTGATGTCCGTGAGTCTTCCGAGCCCTTTCATACAATTTTCTAACCCTTTTTACTGTGAAATCCAAAGTGGTCTTTCGCCAGCGGTAAACAGTGCCCAGTGCCAGGAGGCTGGGGTTTGGTCTCCGTTTGGTCACCAGGACCAGGCCCTGTGGTTACAAGGTCTCTGAATTTGGCAAAATATGTCTTTTGACTCCCAATGAAATTCTAAAAAGGTTCTCAGAAAAATAAAGAGAGGAGAACATGTAAATAAGACAAGAGGCTCTTGAAAAGCCAGGCCCTGCCCTGCAGAGAAGCCGACCTGCGGTCAGTCATGGCTTTCTCCAGCTTCCCTCGGGGACCATGGCCAACAGCTTGATTGCTCAATAAAGTCTCGGGCTTTTCCACTTCAGGGTCCTGCCCTGTGTCTCAGATCTTAGAAAGTGGCATTTGTGTAAACAGGTACCACTTTCTGGGGGTGCCAGTGTTCTGGCCAACTTGGAAGCAAAGAAGCTCTATGTTTTGGTACTAAAGCCAGCTGGGAAGCCATGGTGTGCCAGCCTTCCATGAGGCCAAGAGTCTACAGCCCTTGCTCCCGAGGGGTTTAGAGTTGAGCATTATGACCATGTCGTATGATAAAGTAGCGGTCACTTAGACTGTACTGACCCCTTCTAGACATTATCTCAGCTCATGCTTGTGAGAACTCTGGAGCTGGGTACGCTTAATATCTCCCAGGAGCACATAAGGGAAGAGAGTCTCTGAGAATTTAAGTGATGCACTGACTAAGCAGAAGAACCAGCTGACACCCAGTTAGTATCAAGCAAAAGCTTGCGCATTAGGGGCTTGGTTGCCAGTGAAGCTGTGTTAAGGTGGTGAAACCTTTAGGAGATGGGATTTATGGGGGCTGGAGAGATGGCTCAGCAGTTAAGGATGCTTGTTTGCAAAGCCTGACAGCCCAGGTTCAATTCCCCAGTCCCCATGTAAAGCCAGAGGCACAAAGTGGTGCATGCATATGAAGTTCCTGTACAGAAGAGGTCCTGGATTCTCATTCTCTCTCTCTCTATCTATCTCTCTCTCCATTTCTCTCAAATAAATTAATTTTTTTAAGAAAGAGCTGAGATTTAGAAGGGCTAGGCATGGCGGTACACACCTGTTTGTCCCAGAACCTGGGAGGTTTCGATAGGAAGATCATCAGGAGTTCAAGGCCAGACTGAGGCTACAGAGGGAGCTCCAGGTCAGCATGGGCTAGAGTGAGACCCTACACACACACATAAATAAAAATAAAAAGCAAGAGACAGACACGGATTGAGGGAAGGTAACTGTGTCAATGGAGGCTCTGTCCCCCCCCCCCCCCGTTAGTGTTGCTCTCACCCAGGGAGATGGTTAAATTCTGTACCAGATTAGGAATCAAGGAGACACACTCTTGAACAAGGCTGTGAGGGCATTCTTAAGAAGGATGAATGAAGGAGGAAGACCTTCTCCCAGAGTGGACAGCCCTTCCTTCTGGTGGTGGACTATACGGAAAGAAGCTTCTAGAGGACACAGGTCCTTTTCCTGGCTGCCTGTACGACCAGCTGGTGAGTGCATCTACACTATTGCTGCCATTCATTTCAGACATTGGAACCTAGCGTCACCAGCCTTCCTTCCCACGTGAGCTTGAGACCAGTGCCTCTCTGGGAATCATCCAAGCCTGTAGCGTCAGGTTGGGACTGAGGTTTCCAGCCCTGTGGACTGAGCAGCTACTGGATTCTCAGACTTTCCAGCCTGTAGGCAGCTAATGTTGAACTGCCCAGCCCATATCCTGTAAACTCATCCAATATTCACCTATTGGCTCAGTTCCCCCAGAGAACCTTGACCAATGTACACAGTGAGTTAGCTCTTGGGACACCAGGCTGCTGTGAACCAAGGCCACCCATGTGCTCGGTCCCTAAAGCAGGTGTCACTTCTTTTTTCACTTTTCTACCATGTTGTGACCCACCAGGAAGGCCCTTGCCAGGACATCAGCACCAGACTGCTTGAGCTCTCCAGCTACCAGGCACATGAGCCAAAGAGAAATCTTTTCTTTATAAAGTACCCTGCATTGAGTATTCTGTTATAGCAACAAAAAACAGACTACTACACACCCAGAGATCACAGTTTTATGAAACATAGAAAGTTCATCAGAGGCCCTTGAGTAGGGAAAATGGACATGCCAAGAGTTTAACCAGAGACCATTAGTACCAAGACCAAAGAATGAGATGTGGGGGGGGGGGGGGACCCTAGTCAGCAGACACATGAACTAGCATTACTGAACACCTATGTGCCAGGCACAAATAGCTCACAAGGTGAGGACCATTCATGCCTGTTGTACAAGTGAGGAAACTTGGGGGTGGGATTGGTGAGCTCGCTTGCCAAGGCTTGGTGTTTCAAAGAGAAGAAACCCAGGGTTTGGATGCTCCTCTGTCTGACTAAATGGTTCTCTCCAACATCAAGTAACAGATTTGATCATTCCTGTCCATAAAGTTAAAGATAAAATAAAAATCTCCCTCATTCAGCTAAGATCTATTTAAAGGGGGATAATTCCGATGAACTAAAGACAAGGCTCGCATTAAGATGAGTTATATAAATGCTAAGTAAGAGCCAGGAGTGGTGGTAAACCACTTTAATTCCAGCACTCCGGAGGCAGAGGTAGGAGGATGGCTGTGAGCTTGAAGCCAGCCTGGGACTACAGAGTGAGTTTCAGGTCAGTCTAGACCCTGGACTCTAGAGTGAGACCCTGCTTTGAAAAAATAATAAATACTGAACAGGAAAAGGAGAGGGACTCTGCTCTGAGAGAAGGAATGAAGTAACACATGTATAGAAGTGGGAAGAGATATATGAAATACCATCATCCAAATAATGCATTTGCAAGGTACCCCCAAAGGAGAATCAGGAGAGAGGAGGCAACCTGGGTATAAACTGAGCCAGCTGAAAACTGGAAGCAGGAGACCAAAGCACATCTAGTTTGATCAAAGGAGACGAGAGTTTGTGGATGGGTAGCAATTTGCAATTTCTTTGCCAAAGAAAAAGAAATGAAACTTTTTCAGAGGTCTGCCAAGGTCCAGCCATTTTCAAACAGGTGAATCTCATTTTAGCCCATTTTCTCACTTCATCTGCAGTTCCTTTCAAAAAATGGTTCTCTTCTTATCTACACTTTACAGAAGGAAAAAAAAATAATAAAAGCTTAGAGATATAACATGACTTCCTCAAGGTCACAGACCTTGAAAGTATAATTGGATCAGCTCTACCGATTTCTTGCCATTGTACTCAGAATAGAAGAAGGCCAGTGTTGTGCCAGGACCTATGCATGAGGTGTGCCCTGCTGACATCTCTGATGGCACATCCCAGGACCCTCTCCCCCAGCCACGCATGAGGTTGAGTTCTTCAAATACACCGTTTCATTGCCAGCAGAGATTCTGACACGGCATTTCTCTGCCTTGACTGCGCAGTACCACGGGCCCTCCCACTGCTCTCTGTAGAGCAGTCCGTCCTCCAGCCCACCTCTCCACTTAGGTATGCTATTTATACTTGGGATCTTGTGTTTATGGAAGGCCCATGTGTCGAAGGTTTGGCCTCCAGTCTGGGGTGCTATTGAGGGGTTGTGGAAATTTTAGGAGGTGGGGCTTTGTGGCAGGAAATGAGGTCATTGGGATGGTACTCTTGAAGGGGTATTGGAACCCTGGATCCTCCTCTTCTTCTTTCTCTTCCTCCTCCTTCTCTTCCTCCTCCTCCACCTCTTCTTCCTTCTCTCTCTCTCTCTCCCTCTCTCTCTCTCTCTCTCTCTCTCTCTCTCTCTCTCTCTCTCTCTCCCCTAACTTCCATGATGTGTATAGCTTTACTTCACCAAACACTCCTACCATAATGTGTTGCTTCACCACAGGCCCCAAAGGATGGGCCCACACATCATGGATTGAAACCTCTGAAAACTGAGCCAAATAGATCTTTCTTCCCCTAGGTTATTTCAGATATTCTGTCACAGTGACAGAAAGCTGACTAACACAGGTCTTTGTTTCCATGACAACGGCCTTGATTAGAAAACCTCTCAGGAGACATTCCTCTCTGTCTCCTCAATGGCAGCCTTGCCACCTGCCTTCTGCCGAAGGGAGCTTTAGGCAGGCCACGTTGTTGAATGGCTATCCTGTGGGTATCAGCACAGCTGGGCAACAGAGCTAGGAATGTGCAGACTGGACACCAGCCTGAGGTGTGCCAGATGCCCAGGGTTCAGCTGAGCCAAACCTACTCTGCTGGGGAGCCTCTGGTGAGAACTGAGGCAGGAGAGTCAGGACCTGGGTGGGTCAAATGCTCACGAAGACCTTGGGAAGGGGACACGTGAGAAAGCAGAGGGTGTTGGTTATCAAAGGAGAACAGGACACAGGAGCAGAGGAAACAGCTTCTGCAAGTCGACATGGGAGCCAGGGAGGAGGACTGACCCCAGGACAATCAGGGCTTCTGCCTGTCCCCAGTTCCAGGAGTGACCGGCAGTTACTTATAGCAGAAAGAACCAAGCTGAGGCCATCTCCGTGCCAAAGTTCCACACCCAAAGTATGTTTGAGCGTGTGATGGGAGGACAGGATGTATGTCCTACACACACGAAAATATAGACCTCCCCAAAATCTCAGAAAATATGGGATTAAAATTGTGCTAGAATGACTAACTACCTCTGTGGCTGTTGCCATTAGGGTACCGCTGAGGCCGGGGATAGCTCAGTCACGGCTCTTCCCACTACAGAAACAGGCTGGCTTTGAGCACTGCCCCATCTAAGAAATCTGCCAGGCCGGGTCCCTCAGTCTCAGCTTCTCTGACAGGCTTTAGCCCTCAGGGGATCCATCAGCCTGTCTTGAAATCTCACCAACAGAAAAGCAGTTATTGGGCTGGAGAACTGGCTTAGCAGTTAAAGGTATTTGCTAGCAAAGCCCATTAGCCCAGGTTCAATTCCCCAGTACCCATATAAAGCCAGATGCACAAAGTGGTGCATGCATCTGGAGCTCGTTTGCATTCAGCAAGAAACACTGGCGCACTCATAATCTCCCCCTCCTCATAAATAAGTGAAAAAAACAAAAACAGCTCTTCTTTCCCAACAGCTCCCCCAAAAGTTCCAAGATTAAGGATTATTTGACAACTTGAGCCCTTGGCCTTGAACTTTGGTCAGAGGAAGCAACGTTGATTGATTGGTCAATACCAGATAATGTGACTGCGTCTAGCATGTCAGGAAAAATGGAGGAAGTGGGAAGGATTGAGTCTCCCCAAATACACAGACTAGAAGGGAAGTTGAGGTGAGTCCCCTAAAGGGAAAATTAAAGTGCTGTCACCTAAAGAATGGATGGATCTGAGCCTGACCCTCAGAGCACATGCTTCTTGAAAGATAGTCAAGGGAATAAAGTGGCTTCTGAAGTAGAGCAGACTGAGCTGGAAGTTCACTCTGCTCAGCCACCTGGGTGTCAAGGGCAAATCCTCTCTTCATTGTGGTCCTTTCCTAGGCTGTGGGATGTCCGCCCCGCCTGCAGGGTCGTTATGGGAACTCGATGCATCATGCACATAGAGGACTCAAGGCAGCACTCTGAACTAAAGGAAGCTCAAGAGACGGTGAGGACAGTAGGAAGGAATGAAGGAAAGGACCTTAGCGAGTCTCCTGGCCAACGCCCCTAGTCCACACAAAGACCCTTAAAAGATAACATTTCACTTTTCCCAAGTTTAGAGAATTGTGGTTCAGACACAAAAAGAGGTCTGCCAATCAAGGAAATCTCAAAACTAGGTGGGCAGACCTGTGCTCATTCCCCCTGCCAGTAGGACACTGACAACCCCCAGCAGAACTCAGTGACTCCTTGCAAACACACCATAACCTTGTGACTGCACTCAGGCCTGGGGAAGGAAGACGCCATGTCACCTCTTTGTCTTTGGGCTTTCTTTCTAATCCTCCCCAAAGCCCAACAAAACAAGAGGGTCCATTTAACAAGAAAAAGAATCCAACTGACAAGAGCCACCCATATTTCAGAAATCCTTCCACATCTGGGCTGGCATCATTCCTTCGCTTACAAACAGCCACAGATAACTGAGCTAAGCACTAAAGAGCAAGGCCAGCTCGGCCCGATCCCCCACTGATGGTGTGAAGCAATCACATCCCATCCATTTCAGTCTTGGCCATGGCGGTGTTCATTAGTGTTGGCCCATGAGCTGTTTAAAGAAACGTCTTCTTACCATGAAGAGAAGAAAATCAAAGTGAAAACATCTTTGGGTACATTTTTGAAGTGCTGAAAAGAACGAAGCAAGCCAGAACCAGGGCCAACACACCACGAGCGATTTGTGAAACTTGACTTTACACAACCCCACGGGCTGAAGAAGCTTGTTTCAAATGGCTCTCTGGCCTTACCAAGAATTGGCCTTAAGCACAGTCTTTTATATCTGCCTGTACAGGGATTAGATCTCAGTTTCCAGAAGCACACAGACTGGCTACTGCCTTACTTTAGGCAGACAGTGAATGGGGTTGTCTAGAGACAACCAAGTATCTCTCCTGGTAGTCATCTCCCGCCCTTCCTGGTGAAGTCTCTCTCCAAAAACACAAGTTGGAAATGGGTATATGCTTTCTCAAATTCCCCTGCGTCTATGGCCCTCATGGATGAAATCTGGAAGGAAATCTCTAAGAGAATCCTTCATAAAAGATTCTTGAAGGAGATGAGGCCATGTACTTCATTTATTTATGAGGAGGGGGAGATTATGAGTGCGTCAGCGTTTCTTGCTGCTGCAAACGAGCTCCAGATGCATGCACCACTTTGTGCATCTGGCTTTATATGGGTACTGGGGAATTGAACCTAGGCTAACGGGCTTTGCTAGCAAATGCCTTTATCTGCTAAGCCAGTTCTCCAGCCCAATAACTGCTTTTCTGTTGGTGAGATTGCAAGACAGGCTGATGGCTCCCCTGAGGGCTAAAGCCTATGGTGTGAAGCCTGGAGCAACTGTTCTTCATCATGAGATGACAAGCCTGAAGGCAAAAAGCAGCAGGTTAAAGATGGCAGAGCTGAAGGGGAGAAAGACACTGGCCTCTTGGTGGCAAGACTGATTCATGAGCACACCCCAGCAAGCTACTCCATCCTGTTGATGTGCAAGAGAACACAAGCAGTCCATAATTAAGCGACCATTGGTTGAGTACGCTGTCACTTGAAGCTGAACACATTCCAAATAATATACCTAGGAAGACATTTTGTTAAATAAGAATGTTGCTGGGCGTGGTGGCGCACGCCTTTAATTCCAGCACTCAGGAGGCAGAGGTAGGAGGATTGCCATGAGTTCAAGGCCACCTTGAGACTACATAGTGAATTCCAGGTCAGCCTGGACTAGAGCGAGACCCTACCTCGAAAAACCAAAAAAGAATGTGAGACTTGGGGCTGGGGGGCTGGCTCGATGGTTAAAGATGCTTACTTGCAAAGACTGTGGGCCCTGGTTCAATTCTCCAGTATGCACAAAAGCCAGATGCACAAGGTGGTGCATGTGTCTAGAGTTCCTTTGCAGCAGCAAGAGGCCTTGGTATACTGATTCTCTCTCTCTCTTTCTTTTTTTCTCTCTCTCTCCCCCCCTCACAAATTTTAAAAAGTCAGACACAGTACCCAGTTCCCCATGACTGCTCTAGAAATCCCCATTCCCAGGCGGTCATGTTTACAGCACATAACCTCTCCCCCTGGTCAGAGCTGGCAGGATCAGGGATGGACCTGAGACTCTCTGCTGGGGGGACGTGCCATGTCCCAGCCTCAAGGTAGTCTGGGAAGGAAGACATCAACATTCAGAGCTGCTTATCTGGAGGATGGGCTCTGCACCTGCCAAGACACATAACCAGAACACTCAGGTGCTGTGTGGCCAAGGACAGAGAAGGAACCACGAAGGAGACATCTATGTCACAGGGATGTCTCACAAGGGCAGAAGCAGAGTTTGTCTTGGCACCAAGTGGAGAGATACCCCTGCTCCTTGGAGAGTGTGCTCAGGCTGATTCATGCCTCCAAAGCTCTATTTGGACAGCTTGCCAAGCATTGCCTTTTTGTGTCTTCTGTCTTCAAGGACAGACTCTATTCTTGACAGACCTTGGAAGGCCTGGATGGGTGCCAAGAGCTCCAGAAAGGTTCCAACGCTGCTGAAGAGGGGGAAGGAGGAAGCATGTGGAAGGACAGCAGAGGGGAGAGGACAAGCCCAGGAGTAAAGCCATCACCCTTGGGCTGCAGCTCCTTGCCCAAGTGCCCCCTCGAAGGATCGGGTCTTTTGCCTCCATGGAGATCACCTTTCATATAACCTGCCCTCTCCCAGGAGAGCACAAGAGCTTCTGGCCTGCTGGGAACAGTTCTTAAAGGGCCAGCTGCTACCCAGCCGGCCTCTCGACTCTGCCTCCTGCACCTGCATGAAGTTCCCAGAGTTCGGGGGACTTCTCAGTGCCCTGCTGTTCCCTGGCCACTCACAACCTGGTACTGCCTTCACCCTTAAAATGCTAGTAAGGGGTTGGTGAGATGGCTCAGGGGGTAAGGTGCTTGCCTGCAAAGCAGAAGTATCCCAGGTCTATTTCCCTGTACCCACGTATGCATGGGCTGATGCATGCATCTGGAGTTCACCTGTAGTGGCTGGAGGCCCTGGCATGCCCATTCTCTTTCTCCCCCTCTCTCTAAGAAGTGAATAAATAAATAAAATATTTTTAATGCTGGTAAGAAATCCTACTCAGGACTCTGGTCCACCCAAAGCTGAGTGGCAGAAATGTCACACGGTAGCAATGCCAAAGCCAAATCCTGAGGTTTCTGTTGGAAAGAGGTGAGGATGCTCTGGCCACTAGGGTGACCCCGACTGGCTCCTCTCACTGTCCTGCCGTGGAGAAAAGCAGCAGAAAGAGCTGGTCCTCTGGGCATTTAAGAGAACCAGTTCAGCCCAGCTGGAGGGGGCAGGAGAGATAGTGGACTGAATCCAGCACTAAAACTATCTTCAGCCAGGTGACCCTTCCTGGCTCTTGGCACAGTGCTCTGCACCACACCAGACACCAGATGTCACCCTCCACTCTTCCCACAAACATCTTTCCAATACATCTGTCACACACACTCCCCATCCTCCCTCCCCTCCACAGCAGCACCATCAACGGCTCTCGAAACAACCCCTGGAAGGACCCCGGGCCACAGTGTCTCTGAGTCCCAGCAAAGCACTCTTGTACCAGAAGGTCCCAATCGGTCCTTTGCGCACCTGGAGTCTCTGGTTCTTTGCCTGGAGCTACTTTGCCACCCCAGGGGTCACAGGCCATGTCCCAAAAGAAGGCTACCTCTGGCATCCAGTGAGTAGAGAGGACAGAGATGTCGCTGGCTATCTTTACGTGCATAGGACAGTCTCACGAGGAAGACCCAGCCCACCTCAAATGCCCACAGGATGGGGAAGGGCAGTATGAGAGTCAAACAGCCCATCTACATCTGACAGTCGCCCCTTTCCCCCAGGCCCTCGGGGACCACAAAGCCTTACTTACTACCTTGCCATCATCCTTTACTCGGTGCCTGAGTGGCAAAACCCCTTGAGATAGGAATGCAGGCTCCCGAAGGGTATGTCCTGCCCTGACTGTCCTCCTCACCAGATCCAAAGGACACAATCTTCTGTCCCCTCACCATTCAGTCCAGAGAGACTGGAAAGGTGCCTTCACTGGTGCCAAAGACGGGGCCCAGTAAGGGCCACTCTTCAGGAGTCACTCTGAGGGAAAGTTTGCTAAGCAGCATAGATGGCATCCATATCAAGTCATTCCCTCTGTTGCTCAAGGTCTGGAGTCATGTTTACTGTCAGGAAGATCAGCCAAAGTTGGGGCCACAACTGCCTGGAGTTCAGTGCAGGGAGCGGAGACACAGATGGTCTGACTCATGTCCTAGCTTTCCTGTCACCAATCCTGGTCCCCAGACATCCAAGATCACCCTGGGCTTGCCTATAGTTGTATCTCCTGCTGACCCCACACATTCAGGCCCTGCCTGTTAGTAATCCCGAGGAAGCCCCTTCCCCATCTTCATTAGAAGGAACCAGAGCATTGAAGGCATGAAGGCTGAGGAGGCCTGAAAGACTCCCAGAATCCACATAAACAGCTGGACATGGCCACATATTTCTGTAACCCTAGTTCTATAGGGGAGCAGAGACCAGAGAATTGCCAAAGCTTGCTGGGCGTGGTGGCGCACGCCTTTAATCCCAGCACTCGGGAGGCAGAGGTAGGAGGATCACCGTAAATTCAAGGCCACCCTGAGACTACATAGTGAATTCCAGGTCAGCCTGGGCTAGAGTGAGACCCTACTTTGAAAAACCAAAAAAAAAAAAGAATTGTCAAAGCTTACGAAAAACCGGCACATTCCAGAATTAGTAAGAGACCTAGGCTTAAGTAAGGACAGGCAGGGAAGTGAGCCTCAAATCCAATCAGAAAACAAATAACTTCCCTCAGAATAGACATGCCAAAAGATTATTTTATTTTATTTTATTTATTTACTTATTTATTTGAGAGAGATAATGGGCACCCCGGGGCCTCTAGTCACTGCAAACAAACTCCAAATACATGCACCACTTTGTGTATCTGGCTTTGTGTGGGTGCTTTATATGGGTACTGGGGAATCGAACTCCAGTCCTTCAGCTTTACAGGCAGGTACTCTAACTGCTGAGCCATCTCTCCAGCCCCCAAAAGATTATTTTTGACCAAAAAAAGAAAATCAATTGCCATGAGATTTCACTGGATCACACCCCTTCAGTTAAGTAAAAGGTTCCTGGTCCTGAAGAGAAAACCAATTTAATGCCAGAAGTTCCCTAGTATCAAAGGTTGGTATGTCCTGAGTTTAGATTCGTGCTTTGCCCTCCTGACGCATCTACTTATTTTTTTCAATTCTAGAATATCAATGGTCAGTTATAAAAGAAAATGTGCAATGAAAATGTAGTCTTTAATTCATGTGTATATTCCCCAAATATGTAAGGAAGTGAAGCATAAAAGAGTCTTAGGGTATGGGGCAAAGTCTTTACCTACATATGTTAAAGGCCATTGAGGCACGTGAAACCAGTGTGCTTTCCTGTGTATAAGATGACCTAATTTAAAAGATTTCTGGAAAATATGTCTGGCTTTAATCTGACAGAGAGCTAGGACATGCAGAATGAAACTAAAAATCCTAAAGTAAATCATTACAAGTCCAAACATTTCCTAAGAGCTGAGTGTGTACAAGCCACTTACTAGACCTGAATACCGAAGAGTAACATGATTATACTAATCATAAACAATTCTTGACACTATATGAGCCTTCAAGGACTATTTGTGGAATAAATGAATAATTTAATAGCAATTGCAGGTGGAAGAGTTCATTTAAAAAATATTCTTATTTTACTTATTTGCGAGGAAAGAGAAGGGGCATGCCATGGCCTCTTGCCACTGCAAACGACCTCCAGATGCATGTGCCATTCTATACATCTAGCTTTATGTGGGCACTAGGGAATTGAAACTGGGCTGGCAGGCTTTGCAAGCCTTTAACTGCTGATCTACCTCCCCAGTCCTGGAAGAGTTTATTTTAAATAGGAGAAGAGATTCTAAGAAAAAGATGTATGAGTGTACTGGTTATCCCCGATGTTGCAGGAAATGATGCATCTCATGTGAATAACTGATCTGATCTCTAGAATATTGGCATTCAATCATTTATATTTAAAAGATGAACTTGGGACTTGTCATGTTTTACGAATTGAGCCTGACAAAAGGAAAGGGAATCGTGGGAGAGAAGGTCAGGATAGGGCAGTGAGAAGGTCACTGGATATACATCATAGGACTATTGGAGAGAAAAAGCAGAAAAAGGAAAAGCAGGCAATGGAAAGGGTGAAAGTCAGGCAACCATTATATATTTCTCTCTTGAAAATTCTGTCTTAGAAGTGAAAGGAGGATGTTGGGCAGTGTTGCAATCAGCTTTCTCTTTGCTGTCACAAAGAACCTAACCAAAACAGCTTATGGCAAGGAAAAGGTGTATTTTGGGTTATAGACTCTAAGGGAAACTCCATAATGGCAGGGAAAACAATGACATGAGCAGAGGCTGGACATCACCTCCTGGCCAACAACAGATGAACAATAGCAGCAGGAGAGTGTGACAAACACTGGTAAGGGGAAGCTGGCTAGAACATCATAAGCTTGTCCCCAAAAACACACCTCCAACAAGGTCCCAATTCCTAAATTGCCATCAGCTGGGGATCGAGCATTCAGCACACATAAGTTTATGGGGGACACCTGGGTCAAACCACCACAGACAGTATGCAGAAAGAGTCAATGAAGGTAGCATTATGCTGTAAGAAAGACTGACTATACATGTAGCTCAAAGAGGAAGGGGTTGAAAATGTAGGGGAGGGAGAGGGATGGCTGCTGAAGTCGTCTGGGATTAAGTGGGAGACAGAGGATAAAGGCTTTCCTCAAGGTTTACCTCACCCCACCGGCTCCCTCAGCAGCCATGACCATCTTCCTGAATGTAAGTTCGATCATATCACACTCCTGTTTAAAACCTCTAAACCTTTCTCAACCCATGTGGTAGAAAATCCAAATTTCTTGCCATGGACTTCAGAGCCGGTGTTGGCTAACCTAATCTCTCTCCATGTTCTCAGTCCCTTCCTGTCCTCCATTCCCAGGGACCTACCCTCGGTTTCTGAAGTGGGCCAATCTACCTCAGCATTCCTTCCTCAAAAGCCTTCTAAAATAGTCATTACATTAAATGTAAAGAGACTAGAAGAAGTACTTCTGGAAGGAGGGAGCAACGACCTCTAAAACTTAGCTAGACAAGAAAAGCAACAAGAATACCAGCCTAATTTGTCAAAACCAACACTTTCAGGAAATTTTAAATGAACCAAGGGTGTGCAAAAATATTCAAAAGCAGAATCTTGAAAGCAGCCAGACAGAAGTGACGCAACGAGGGAATCCTCTAAAAGGTTACCAACAGATTTCCCATCAGCCTCCTGGGAAGCCATAGGATACTGGGGAGCATATTTAAAGTTCTCAAACTAAAAATAAAAAGGTTGGAAAGATGACTCAATGGTTCAAGGTATTTGCTACCACAGTCTGCTTGTCCCTAGTTTGATTTCCCAGTGCCAACGGAGAGCCAGATGCACAAAGTGACACATGCAAATAAATAAATTAAATAAATAATATAAAGATCAACTAAGAAAACAGGGATGCGTTCACAAGATTTGCTTATACAATGTATATACGTATTCATAATAAAGATATTTTTTAAAAAGAATTCTATATTTATCAAAATTTCCCAATCTGTTGGCCTGGAGCAAAGACATTTCTAGATAAAAGTTTAGAGAGTTCATTACAAGGAGACTTTCCCTCCAAGAAGAGCTAAAAGAAGTCTTGAAGCTTAAATACAAGGCCAGTAAACAGGAAGTCAGAGCTATATGACAAACAAAAGGAAAAGTGCATGTGAGTTCTGGCGATCTGAGAGCATAAAGCCTGATAGCTGTGAGTGAAGGCCTTCATAGTACATAGCTGTACTAGGATTCTCTAGAGGAACAGAACCAACAGAATGAATTGTAGTAAATAAAAAGGGGATTTATTGGATTAGCTCACAGCAGTCCCACAACAGCAGTCTGCAAGCCTGAGAGTCAAGGAAATGGTAGCCACTCAGTCCACAAGGCTGGAGGCCTCAGCAGTCCCAATCCAGCACTGAAGGCCTACAGGCTTCCTGGGGAGCTGCTGGTCTTCAGTCCTGGCTGGAAGGCTGTAACAATGTGGAGGGCATGACAAGCACCAGCAGCCAGGGGTCTTGCAACCCTATCCCAGACTTGTTGGCTTCCTGAGTCTATGGAATTTCCTTCCTACACTGCCTTCCCAGGAAGGGATGTTAATTGCCAGCTTCCCTGAGCTTCCTTCCGTCCTGCCCCCTGTTGAGAGAGCTGCCTTCCTGTGGTAAACATCAAAGACCCACCAAAGATAATTTAAAAGATCAAGTTGACAACAAAACCTCGCCATCACAATAGCATCCCATGGATTGTGCATGAGCAAAGCTACCTGAAGAGAGGGGACTCAAGAGGTCTGTGAACCCCAAACTCACTTGAAGATAACTCATTCTGATGGGAATTAATCCTGTACCCTGAGAACTCACACAATCTCAAGAGAGGGCATTCATCCCTTCCAAAGGAGTGCATCCATGATCTCGGACCCCACCTCTTAAGATGTAATTTTCTCAGCACCACCTGATGTTGGTACTTAGGAACATGCATACAGAATCACACAACTATTCAACTGATTTTTTTTCAACTGATTTTTTTGACAAGGACACCAAGTTCATTCAGAGGGAAATGGTGCTGGGTCTAATGGACTTTCATATTTAAAAGAATAAAGTGAACTGGAACAGGGGAGATGGCTCAGTGGATAAAGTTCTTGCTGTGAAATGTGAGGACTGGAAGGATTCAGTTCCCAGCACCCATACAAATGCCAGGCAGGTACGGTAGCTACCTGTAATCTCAGTGCTCAGGAGGTGGAGATGGGACCAGGGCAAGATGGATACCTAGACTATCTGAATCAGCAAGCTCTGGGTTCAAGTGAGAGACCCTGCCTCAAAAAAAAGGTGGATAGTAATCCAGGAAGATACCTGATACCAACCTCCACACACATGTACAAGCACACCTGCACACACGTATACCCACATCCATACAAACACATATACACACATGCACATCACACACATACATGTGCAAAAAAAAAGAAGAAATTTGGACTTCCACTTCACACAATATACAAATATTAACTCAAAATGAATGAGACGTAAATAAGAGACCTACAACCATAAAAATCTTCAAAGAAAATATGGAGGTAAGGGCTGGAGAGATGGCTCAGCGGTTAAGGCACTTGCCTCTAGTGCCTAAGGCCCCGGGTTCAATTCCCCAGGACCCACATAAGCCAGACCCACAAGGTGGTGGTGGCCCTGGTGCATTCTCTCTCTCTCTCTCTCTCTCTCTCTCTCTCTCTCTCTCTCTCTCTCTCTCTCTCTCTTTCTCTCTCTCCTTGAAAATGAATAAATAAAATATTTTTTAAAAAAGAAAATATGGAGGTAAATATCCATGAACTTTAATTCTGAAATAGCATCTGATATGATAACAAAAGTGTGAGAAGATGAAGAAAAATAGATATTTTTTACCTTATTAATTAAAATTTAGCACATTTGAACATCAAAGGATACAGTCAAGAAACTGAAAGATAATCTACAGAATGGACTAAAATATTCACAGATCATATGTCTGGTAAGGATTTAATAATATCTAGAATATGTAAAGAATTCATACAACTCACCATCCCAAAACCTAAACAATACAACTTAAATATAGGCCAAATACTCAAATAGACATTTCTCTAAGGAAGACATACAAATGGCTGTCATGAATCACTACAGAAGTGCAGATCTGATGGCTACAATCAGCAAAACAACAACAAAATAACAGGTGTAAAAAGAATATAAAGAAATTGTAACCCTCATACATTGGTGATGGAGAACACGAAATGGTATACCCACTGTAGAGGCTAGTTGGACAGTTCCTCAAAAAACAGTCTAAGAATAAAAATCTAAGAATGGGCTTCTATTTGTCTAAGCCATTCTGTTTCTACAAATATACACACACAAAAAAAACTGAAACATAACTCAGCATAACTGTCTGCCCATGTTTGCAGCAGTATTTCTCTCAATAGCCAGAAGGGTCCAATGTTGAGCAACAGATGAGTAGATAAATAAAATGTGTTACAGACCTACACTGAAATATTATTCAGCCCTAAAAAGAATGAAGTTCTGATAAAACACTTTGCTAGAAGAGGTTTGGTGGAAGGGGCAATGGGAAGAAGGGTAAAGTTAATAGGCGGGGATAATGCTAAAAAGATATTACAGGCATGAATAATATTTGTTATTAATCCACTCGGTTTTTTAGGCAATATGTTATGATGCCACCATTCTCCCTTGACCCCTCCACTGAATCCATTCTTCTTTCCAACTAGTACCTCTTCTATTTTGAGGTCATCATTTTTCCCTCTTATTATACAGGTCTCCCACCAGTAATCTCAGCCACTGTGAGGTCATGATTACCTCAGCCACTCTGTCTGGAAGACAGTATTGCAAAGCACTCCTCCCCTTCTTTTGGCTCTTACAATCTTTCTACCAGATCTTTCGCAATGGTTCCTAAGCCTTGGAGGGTGTAATAGAGATGTCCACCTATTTTTGATAGAGGTGCTCCTTAGGAGTTTATGTGTTGGAGCCCAGTGATGATATGAGAGGTAAAGCCTAGAGAGAGGTGATTAGGTCATCAGGCACACCACCCCCACAAGGGATTAATACTGTTTTCCTGGAGTAATTCTCAGATCCCACCTTGTTATAAAAGAGCCAGTCTGCCCCTACCAACCTTTCTCTGGCTTCTGGTCTCGCCATGTGATCACTCCTTCTAGCATGACCTTTAAGCACACAGAAAATTTTCTTTCTGCTTTTTCCCCTCGTTTTGACACAACCAAAGGGGCTCTCATCAGAAACCCAATGGGTGAGGCCACCCAGTCTTGGATGTTCAGTCTTAGCTCTCAAAAACAGTGAACTGAATAAACCTCTGTCTTTCATAAAGAACCCAGCTTCAGCTGGGAAGATGGCTCAGTAGTTGTTTTCTTGCAAAGCCTGTAGGCCTGAGTTCAAGTCCCAAGCCATCCACAAAAGCCAGACCCAAAAAAAAGGGGGGATGGTGTTTTTTTTTATAGTGGTAAGAGGCCCTGGTACATGTGCGCACACACCTGCACACACACAAACACACAAAAAAATTAAATATTTTAGAAATACCCAGCACATAGCCTTTTTTTTTTTGCAGACTCTGCCACTCTTCTGCACATGGTAGGACCATTTTATTCAAAACTATCTAAAGACAAGATTAGTTTGACAAAAAGAACACTCTGAAAATTTTTGATAAATCAAAGTCATCTGTGTCACCTCCAAATAACTAGCATGCACACTGGCAAGAAGTGACAGGAGACAGTCTTCTCTTTCCAGGGTGGAATTGTCCATGCCTCACTGAGAATGAGAGGCACATAGCCTTCTGAGGGCAGTCATAAATGGTGCTAACCTGCAAACTTTATAGCTGGCCAGACAGGCCAAATGTACCAACTGGTGCAATGCTGGCATGTATGTTTTGGGGTTAACCAACTGCTCTTGGATTAGACTAGAGGCCCACTCCATGGGAAGTAATTCATTCCTGATACTAAAAACCTAGTCAAAAGCCTAGGGGGGAAACTACTACTGTTAGCTGGCTAAATACATATTTTATGCCCACAAAACTTCTCTATAGGTTTATCCCAATATGTTAAGGCTACTCTCACTTTTGGTTAGAGAAGCTTTTCTTTTCAGATGATGATGACCACTGGGGTGACTCAAAACTCACCGTAGAGCTAAGAAGTGATGGTGGAGTGTTCAGAACTGAGTGAGACATCTCTATCACACCCTCCAAGGCTAAGGGACCATTGCAGAAGAGGTGGTGGGAAGAACGGAATCGTCAAATGAAGGGGGGAGTGCTTGTAATGCTGTCATCCAGACACAAAGTGGCCTTGATGTTCATGACCTCACAGTGGATGACACTACCTACATAAGACCTTCATAATAGGAGGGGACAAAAGTACAACTGCTTTTATGTGGAAGCTGGGGAATCGAACCTGGGCCAGCTGGCTTTGCAAACCAGTGCCTTTAACCGCTGAGCCATCTCTCCAGCCCAATATTTCATTATAGCTCAGAATGTTAAGACTACAGGTCTTCCCTTCAACATCAAGGGCAAGGAAGTCAGTGAGTGAGTGAGTGAGTGCTGAAAGAGAGAAAGAAATGACATTGTGCCCATCAAGATTCAGCGCTTCCTGGTGTTCTAGATCCATCCTTTGTCAGCCAGACAGATGCCTCCGCTCCCAGGTGTGAAGGAGTGGACAGCAGCAGGTGTGCCCCCTCTGACAGCAAGAGGAAAAGGCATTGCAAAGCTGCCCAGATGAAGCTCTGTAGAGGGGACAGCATTCTGGGAGCAGGAGCTGCAACAGGGGGACTGACATTCTGAACCACCTCATCCTGGGGGAGGGGCATGTGCAGAGACCCTACAGAGGGACAGAGGTGGCTTTCAGGGATTCCACAGTGCTGGGAGACAAAGAAAGGTTCAGTGAGCCTCTCCTAGAAGTCCTGGCATAAGGCAGAGTTGAGCCTCCCCAGATCCTCAGCCAAATCTCCAGTGGGCTTGTTTGGACACACTTCAGGTGATCAGCCCCCATGTGACCTGCCTAATATAGAGAAAGGGAACGGAACCTTCTCTGGAGACTAGAAAATGGTTTTATATATCTGGAGACTGGATAATAGTTATAGATATAATTACTAGGCATGCCAAGAGATAAAACCATAGGACTGAAAACAAAATGGAATATTAAACAAAAGAAACAACTGCATGAACTAATAAATTCCCCTTTCTGCTTAAGCCTTTTGAAGGTGGGGTTCTCTCACTCAGGATAGAAGGATTCCTAACTAATATACTCAGAGCCCTTCGCCACACACTGCAGCCATCACACCACCCGTGCCAGACCTGAGCTGCTTTCCCCTCATATTTTATCCAGGGCTAAGCCAGACTATTTTGAATAACACTTTCCTAATCTTTACTAAGATGCTATTGAGTAAAAAAAAATGTCATATTTATACTTCCTCTTGTAGTCCATTTTGGCTGTTGTAACAAAATACCTTATGCTGGGAGGCTTATATAAACAGAAATTTATTTCCCACAGTTCTGGAAGCTGAGAGATCCAAGAATGAGGCGTTGGCAGACTCCATTTCTATTCGGCAGATGCCACTTTCTTGCTACACCCTCACACAGAAGGGAAAATAAGCTTGCACTGGCTCTTGTATAAAGAGCTCTAAAGTCTTTATCACCTAGTCACCAAAGACACCATGTTGGAGTCAGTTCCACAACGCTGGGATGGACTTCCAAACAGAGTTTATGGGAGGAAGGGATTTATTTCAAGCTTACAGATCCAGGGGAAGTTCCACAATGGCGGAAGAAGCCAGCCCCCTGTTACAGATCCAAGCAAAGAGAAATAAGCAAAAGGACCAGTACCATAAGCAAGCCCAAACAGGCAGCAAGCAGCAGGGACCCTGGCAGAGCTCAGACTGCTCTGCAGACTGGAACTCAGATCCGCCTTCAGCAACACCTTAGGCTGGACTTCAGGATCTGTCCCCAGTGACACCTCCTCCAGCCAGGAAGCTGGAGAAAAGCTTTAATAAAACACCTGGGTCTTCTGGGGGATATACATCCAAACTACCACACTCCATCTTTTTAACTTTTAATTGACAACCTCCATAAATATAGATAATATACCATAATCCTCTCCCACCACCTTCATTTCCCCTTCCCAATCCCCCCGACACACACTTACCAACTGGTCTCTCTTCTAATTTGATGGCATCATTTTTTCCCTCCTATTCTGCAGGCCATGTGTAGGGAGTAAATCAACCACTGTGAGGTCATGAATATCAAGGCCACTTTGTGTCTGGAAGACGGTATTGTAAAGCACTCTTCTCCATCTTTGGGGTCTTACATTCTTTCCTCTATCTCTTCTGCAATGCTTCCTGAGCCTCGGAGGGTGTGAAAGAGATGTATCAGTGCTAAACACTCCACTGTCACTTCTTCTCAGCACTTCAGTGAGTTTTGAGTCACCCCATTGGTCACCATTGTTTGAAAAGAGAAGCTTCTCTAACCAAAAGTGAGACTAGAATATGTGGACATAAACATGAGTGTTTCCAGGGCAGTTTGGTGGGCATATGTTTCCATTTAGCCAGACAATAGTAGTAGGTCACCCCCTTGGGCTTCTGATCTCCCCTAGCCATAGGCTTCTGATTAGATTTTTAGTACCAGACACAGATGTCTTCCAGTGGAGACAGCCTCAAGTCCAATCAGAGAGCAGTTGCTTTCGCCCATAACAGACATGCCAGCACTGCACCAGTTGGTAATTTGGTCTGTCTGCCCAGCTGTAAAGCTTTCAGGATTGCTCAGTGACCTGCAGCCCAGGCACGTGGAGTCTTCAGCAATAGGGTCTCACCATCTAGTTCTGGTGGGCAACCAAGAGTATTAGCAATGGTCTGTAATGTTTGGGGGGCTTCAAGGACCTCCCTGGCCAACAACTCACTAGAACTTATCCCACCCTTGACACTGAAATTTTTCCAGTAACTATGGCTTCTGGGTACATTATTATCCACCTCCACAATATACTTCTGCCCAAACTCTCTCTTTTTTAACATATGTATTATTAGCTAGCAAAGAAGTAGGATTCCAAGCCAGGCATGGTGGCGCATGCCTTTAATCCCAGCACTCGGGAGGCAGAGGTAGGAGGATTGCCGAGAGTTCAAGGCCACCCTCAGACTACATAGTGAATTCCAGGTCAGCCTGGACTAGAGCAAGACCCTATCTCGAAAAACCAAAAAAAAAAAAAAAAGAAAAGAAAAGAAAGAAGTAGGTTTCCATATGGTTTATTCATGGCTTCTTAAATTTTTAGCAACCCTCCCACCACCCTCTCCTCCATCCATGCCCTGCTCTGACCCCACTTAGACCACTTCACCCCCAGGGTTCTGCTCCTCTAAGCCTCTCCAAGTCAATACACCGAGGATTCAATTTCAACAAGAATTTTGAAGGTACATAAATGCTCAGCGCATTGTACCTGCCTTTCAGGAGCAATTATAGCCAGAAACTTGCATTGGAACTTGATGAACTGCATACATGTTAACAACACTCAAAGTCATATGAAATGCTTAAGGTAAATAATAGCATCTCCCCTCGTAGATGAGTAAACCTGCATGGGGGTGTCTTAGCTCTAGAAAACATTTGAGATGAGAGAAAATGTCCATGCAAGTTAAGTGACATGTCCAAAGTTATGCAGAAGTGACAGAGTGGGGTCTTGAACCCAGACTTCCTGATTCCATCAGGCCATGGGTCTGGTAGCCCTGGGGTCTGGTCCTTGTGCAAGTATTTATTGACTCTATAACCTTGACATACTTTCCCTCTCTGGCCTGCCACATATTCATCTGTCCTCTGATGCTGGGCTCATTATCCTTGACTTTTCCTGGCTTTCTTCAAAATATATCTAGCTATGTGTTTACAGCTTGTAGAGCAAGAGTTTCTTAGTGGGATTCCCTAGGTTCCCCTTTTCAAGGGTCCATTAACACCTTGGAATTATAAGTAAACTTCATGTGACTGGATGTGCAGTGTGTGAACTTGTGTCAATCATGAAGGTTTCCATCACCCCCAAACATGAGCAGCTACATAAAACTGACATGCCTTGTCTTTGGTGAGATTTGCATTTGAACATGAACTTTCAATGTCTAACCCAAGGCAAGATAACGTTCAGAATGCTGAGACACCAGGGTAGGGCCAATTCAAAAGATATGGGGAGTTTTTAATAAGTAATCATTGTGATTGTGATATAACTATAGGGCTTACCGTTAATATTAAATAGTGACTGATCCCCATTGTATTGTATGGTCCCAGAATTATTCTTCAAGTCCAGTAGCGATCACCTTCTGTCTTTCTTCTCTCTTTCTCAGTCAGATCTAGAGATTGGAAGTTTCTGATTGCTGGCCGTGGGGATCTTGATTCCTCCCTAGAGTGAAGTCACTACATCGAGGAGGGGGGCAGAGTCCTAATGACATTGCTTTCCTTTCCTTCCCTCTCAGCCGATCTTCTACACCCCACACTCAACAGACAGCCCCACAGAGCACCCCTCCCGAGATGCTGTTCTCAGTCACAGAGGGGCAGCAGTAGGAGCCCAGAGCCACAGCTTGGCGTTAGCAAATCACATTTGCTAAATAGCATACCATCCCCTTGGTCACATGCAGGCTTGTGGGAGTGTTGGAGAACCTTAATCAAGTACATCTGGCCTCACACTACTGACAGCCAGGACACACGCACGCACACACTCATACACACAGATATGGACACACACACACACACACACACACACACACACACACACACATTTAAGAGAATGTCTGCTGTCAATTTCTTGCCTGGCAAACTAGAAACATTTTAGTGGTTTATAAAATATGGTCCCAATTCGTCTTGGGAAACTTCTCAGGTTCAAGTCCATCTGTGTCAGGTGCTCCCAGGGCTGTGAGTCTTTTTCCATCCACACCCACACCCCACCCCAACCAGCCTTCCACATCCCATGATACACAGCAAAGTCCTCAGCCCCAAATATGTGTGCTGGGCAGTTTCTCAGCGACATCACTCATGTCTTGATTTGTTCTCATGTTATTAAAATGTTATTTTTTCCATTTGGACACCCCCGCCTCGCACCCCTCCCAAACCAGCCTGTTGGAAGAGATTTTTATTTTGCTTTTTCCTTGGCATAACTTAATATCAGACAAGTGCATCCCTGATGCAGATAGTAGATTCTTGGGGCATCCATTTGAGACTCTGGCTGATTAGAATTACAAATCTGTCATGCAATCCTGGCTAATTTGGGTTTGGCATCCTGACATCACGTTTATGTCCTCTTGGCCCTGCCGGGGCTGCTAGGATTGTTGGGAGTTTCTTTCTTTCTTTCTTTTTTTTTAGCATAAGTTAGGATTTCATAAATAGTTGGCAGTGTTTTCAAAGACGCCTGCTCTTTAACATGAGCTAATGTATGTTTTCTTTCTACTTACTTGGAGTAGGTCATACTGGGAGCCACCCAAATTCACTTTTAAATCATTTCTCCACATGCCAGACGCAGCTTTTGAAGTCGTCTGCACCAAAAGCCACAAGGAAGCCAGCCTCCTGGCCTCTGCCCGTGGCCCCACTGTGTGCACAGCCGCCCTAACAGGAAGTGTGTCAGAGCCGGGTGGGCACAGGGTGGGTGGAGCACACAGTGGAAAGTCTTCTGACGTGTCCTCGGCGGACTTGTCTGGAGCAAGAGCAGGTCAGATGTCAGCCTGGCCTCCTCCGCGTCTCAACACGCCTTTCTGCCCTGCCTCGCTGGCCTGCAGACGCCGCACATGCGCACGCAGAGGCAGCCGGCTTCCAGAGCCCAGGCCACAGGAAATCACATTTGAAGTGCCTGGCGTGGAGGGTATTTTTATACCGTTCACTTTTTCCCCTTTTCTTTTCATCTGTTTTCTGCATTTTTTCACTTTGCTTTTCCTTCTTGATTTATTGTTGCATTAGTCTATTTTTAAACCAAGACATACTTTCCCATCAGACTGTTTAATACAACTCATATGAAAATGAAGCATGGGTGGACCTCAGACAGGGTATGGGTTGCACTCCGTAGGAATGGACGTCTCAAAGGGCACATGCTTATCTCACGATGGTCTGGGGGTGCTGGGCAAGGGAGAGGAGCTCGCTGACCACTCCTTCCCTCCATCCTAGGCGGCTTCCATAGGTGAGCCTCGGTCCTGTCACCTGAGCAGGTGATCAGTAAGAAGTCACTGTTAGCTTGGAGGACAGGTTATTATGGAAACCCATGCAAACCGGGAGAGAATCCATTCTGCCCTCCCCCACCACCACCACCAAGCCCAGCTGGCCTCTTTGATTACTACCCCCACCTGAGCCAGAATTCCAAGCAAGATGAGGTGACAAGTCGGGGTACACTCAAGGAGGCCAACTCATTTCTGAAGCCAGAGAGGCTTTGGCTAACATCCCTAGCAACTATGAGGACCAGGGTGAGCGTCTAACTCCCTTTGGCTTGAGGATCTATAAAATCTGAATGAAATACGTCAGCATCTCTGTATCCACAGCTCCAAGCCCATGGCTTCAACCAACCATGGACCAAAAAATATGCACAGGAAAAAGTCTATACAAATAAAGTATAAACTCCCCCCGCCATAACCTAATTCCCTGAGTGATATAGTCTAACAACCCTTGTGCTGTTTGGAGAACTGTAAGTCACCTACAGGCAATTGAAAGTATAGAGAAAGTCATGTGTGGATTCCATGCAAATACCAGGTCATTTTGTATGAGGGGTGTGAGTGAGTTTCTGCAGATTGAGGCATCAGTGGGTAGATTCAGGAACCAATCCTCCATGGATATCAAAGGATGGCCACTTTTGTCCAAGCACTGATAAAAGAGACTCTAGCTTTGCAGTCTAGCATGTACAAAGTGATGGTTCCATCCCCAACATCACCACCACCCCTCAAAAAAAAAAATCCTAGAGAAATTGCCAAATGGAAGATGGCAATTAAGTGGCAGCTTGTCTGTGATGTTCTAACATTCCATCTCCCTTTCAGTTTGAAATCCTCTCTTCTTCCCCAAACTTTTAGCCAAGGATTTACCATGACTTCCCTTTACGTGTCTGCTTCTCTCTCCCCACACCACCCCAAACATCCAGGTTAGGAATGATAAGGACTTGTTTGCACATGACTTGACAGTTACAAAGGCAAACTTCAGAGCTCTAGAACCTTCCTTCTAGAAGCTTCCTCAAGAGTTCATTGTGATCCACAGAGCAGAGCTCTCCCACAGCTGGTGCCGGCTGCAAGCCTCCAACTGCCCTCTTACTGCAGGCCCAGCATCGGGGATTGTCATGCAAGCAAAATGCCCCTGGAGCTCCCAGCACTCCATCCATCTGCCTGTAGCCAGAGCCTCCTGTCCTGCTTTAAACAGCATGGGAACCATCACACACAACAGTCTCCACTTATCCACAGCTTTGCTTCCCAAGGCTTCAATTACCCCAGCCAACCATGGTCCCAAAATATTAAGTTGGATTTCAGATAGTCTCACCACAGGCTAGCCTTGAACTCACAACCCTCCTGCCTCAGTTGTCGCCAAGGACTTGAATTATACACATGGGCCAGCACACTTGGCTCAATTTATATACATCTTTCTGAGGAAAGGGATGTCATTTCACATTTTCCCTATTAAGACACGAATCATCTCTTGGTTCAGCATGTCTATAAAATATATATAAATCTATGCATTTTCATTATATATATTTACATATATATATACTTATATATATATATTGATTTTTCAAGATAGGCTCTTGCTCTAGCCCAGGCTGACCTGGAATGACCTGGAATTCACTATGGACTCTCGGGTTGGCCTCGAACTAAAAGAAATCCTCCTACCTCTGCCTCCCAAGTGCTGGGACTAACGGAGTGTGCCACCATGCCCAGCATTTTTATTTTACATATATATTTTAAAATTGGTTACCAAATGGATGGTAGGTTTCCAATTTATAGACACAATTTTGAAAAATAAATAAAAGTCAATCAGGGGGCTGGAGAGATGTCTTAGCAGTTAAGGTGTTTGCCTGCAAAGCAGAAGGACCCAAGTTCAATTCCCCAGTACCCACATAAAGCCATATGCACAAGGTGGTGCATGTGTCTGGAGCTCATTTGCAGTGGCTGGAGGTCCTGACATGTGCCCATTCTCTCTCTCTCTCAACAAATAAATACATTAGTTAAATATTTTTAAAAGTAAATCAGGGATGGTTCAGCAGTTAAAAGTGATTGTTTGCAAAGCCTGCCAGCCCTGTTTCTATTCCCCAGCCACCCACTTAAAACCAGATGCACAAAGTGGTACATGCATACAGAGTGTACTTATAGCAGCAAGAGACCTTGCTTGGCATACCCATACTCCCACCCTCACAAATAAATAAAAAGATTTAAATAGGAGCTATAGAGATGGCTCAGCAGTTAAGGTGCTTGCCTGCAAAACCTAACAACCCGAGTTTGATTCCCCAGTACCCACCTAAAGCCAGATGTACAAAGTGGCACATGCATCTGGAGCTTGTTTGCAGCAGCAGCTGGGGCCCTGGCACACCCATTTTCTCTGCCTCTGTCTCTCTATCGCTCTCTCTTTCTCCCTCTCTCTGCAAATAAATAAATAAAATATTTTTTTAAAGTACTTAATTTAAAAAAGAGAATTGGGGGCTAGAGAGATGGCTCAGTGGTTAAAAGCACTTGCTTGTAAAGTCTGATGGTTCAAGTTTAATTTCCCAGTACCCATGTAAAGCCAGATGCACACAGTGACACGTGCATTTGGAGTTCATTTGCAATGGCAAGAGGCCTGGGAGCAACCATTCTCCTCTCTCTTTCTCTCTCTCTTTACAAATAAATGAAGTATTTTCAAAAACAGAATAGAAATTCGTTTGGCTCACAGTTCGAAGGCTCAGAGGTCCAAAATCAAGGTGCTAGAATCTTCTCAGGACAGGATGAGGGCTTCCTGCTGCAATACAACAGAGGACATCACGTGGGGAGAACCTGGATCTCTCTTCTTGTTCTATAAAGTGACAAATGTCATCATGGGGGCTCTATCTAATGACTTCATTTAACCAATCACCTCCCCAAATACCCTACTTCTAAATACCATTAGCATATGACTTTGAGGATTGAGTTTCCTGCGCTTGAATGTTTCAGGAATTCAATCAAACTCTAGCAATAGCGCTTTATATCCGAGTCATGAAATCATAGACAGAATGATGAAGGAATCATTACTGTAAGAGTCAGGATCCTGATTCCCTTTGGGAAGAGAAAGAGGCTTGATTTCTGGACAGGATTCATAGGAGTGGGGCTTCTGGGTATCTGGCCAAGTTCTAGGTCCTTATCTGGAAAGTTGTTCACTTGGTAACCATCCATTAACATACATATCTACTGTATGTGATGTTTTTCTTAATCTGTATTTTAACTTACGACTTAAATATTTGATAAAGAAGACGTGAATTGGGTAGCCAGTAACTGAACAAGTATTCCTCACTATGGCAAACACTTGAGAGAAGCAACTCAAAAGGAGGAAAGGTTTATTTGGGCTCACAGTTTCAGAGATTGCAGTCTATGGTTAGTTGGGTCCATTGTGTGGGACCTGACAAAATATCATGGAGGGACAGACATGCTGCCACATGGGAGCTGGGAAGGACAGGATGCTCACTCATGGATCTGGGAAGCAGCACAAGCAGGGAAGGAACCAGGGACAAGATAAACCTTCACAGGGCACACTTCCGGTGACTTACCTCCTCCAACCACACTCCACCTCCTACAGCCTCCACCACCTCCTTGTAACTCCATCAAAGTATGATTATGTACTTTGGAATGTGGAAGGTTAATCTACTGGTAAAGTTAGTGCCCTTAGGACCTGTCACTTCTCAAAAGCTCATCAGCTGGTACCAAGATTTTAACGCATGGAGGGACCCTTCCTGTCTGTGGTGGTTTGAATGTAGGGTGTCTCCTAGAGCCTCATGCATTTATGATTAAGCCTCATATTCAAGCCCTATCTCATAAAGCCTTGCTGGAGGAGGGCAGACTTTGGGTTTATTAGGCCAGATTCAGGCCTGGTACTTAGACTCCTTCCACCCAGACATGTGACAAGATGTGGGCCAGCTTCCTGCCTGTGCCAGGCTTTTCCCTGCCATGATGAAATTTCCCATAGCTAGGTAAGATGTGCCCACTGAGGCAATAGTGGTCTCGCTTTGGGGGAGTAACTGTGAGCCTAAAATAAACCCTTTCTTACCATGGAGCTGGGAGCACATGATCCCTGCTCCCATTGGGTATGGCTTAACATGGTCCCACAGCCATATCTGTAGCTGCTGAGGTGGGTTTCTTCTGCCCTCTGCAACTTCATCCTCTCCCACTGTCCTCCTGTGCCCAGTCTGAACCATTAGCAGCTTCTCCAGCATACCGGTCACATACCGTATGTCTTTCTCTACTAATGAGTCCCTTTAAGAGTTAAGTCCTGGGCTACAGAGATGGCTCAGCAGTTAAGGTGCTTCTCTGTAAAACCTAATGACCCGGAGATCAATTCCCCAGTTCCCCGGTACCCATGTGTGATGGTTAAATTTTGTTGTCAGCTTGACCTTTTAAGTAATCTTGGGTGGGTCTCTGAGGATGTTTACAGGAAGGCAGCCTCTCAGCAAGGGGTAAGATGTTAGGAAGCTCAAAGGAGCTAGAAGTAAACATCCTTTCCTGTGTGGGCAGTGCAGGAAGGAAATTCCAGAGAATCAGGAAGCCATTAAGTCTGGGATAGGGTTGCAAGACCCCACCCTAAGGCTATGCAAAGGGGAAAGGATTCTCTCCATGTTCTCCTTCCTGTTTGATAGTGTGTGTATGGTGCTGGTGATGGGTTTCTCTCTCTGCTTGGACCTGTGAAAGAGGGCCAGCCTCTTTCGCTGTTACAGAATTTCCCCTCAACTATAGTTTTAATAAATACTTTCCTCCATCAAATTGTGCCTGGTTTGAAGATTCATCCCAGTGGCGTATGGCTGACTACAACACCATGTAAAGCCAGATGTACAAGGTGGCACATGCATCTGGAGTTCATTTGCAGAGGCTCTCGCTCACTTGTTTTCTCTCCTTGTGAATAAATAATTTTTTAAATATTTTCTTTATTTATTTGAGAGAGAGAGGCAGACAGAGAGAGAGAAAGAGAAAGAGAGAGAGAGAGAGAATGGGCATACTGCAAATGAACTCCAGACACATGCGCCCTCTTGTGCATCTGGCTTTATATGGGCACTGGGGAATCGAACTCTGGTCCTTCTGCATTGCAGGCAAACGCTTTAACCGCTAAGCCATCTCTTCAGCCCTAAATAATTTTTTAAAAAGAGGGCACTCCTTATTCTTGGTTGCCCACCATAACTAGATGGTAAGACCCTATTGCTGAAGATGCCCCGTGGTTCAGTTGCAGAACACTGAGAAATCAAGCTGGAACTGAGCTGGAAGCCTCCGCCCTGCTGTCTACGTGTCATGGTGCTGGAAGGTGCTATGCTGGCTGCTGGGGAAGAAAGTCTTACCCAGCAGTGGACCTGTGGGTGATCCACTCTGCTAGCTAGGTGAGATGTGCCCACTGGTGCCCACTGGCCTAACTTGGTGGAATAACCAACTGCTCTCTGATTAGATTTGAGGCTGACTCGTGGAAGGGAATTCATATCTGATGCTGAAAACCAAAAGCCTATGGCAAGAAAGGTCACGGGTCCTAGTGAGGAAGCTACTACTATTATTTGCCTTAAACAGATATGTTGGCCCCTCAAAATGCCCTCTAAATATTTATGTGAATGCCCATCAATTAGTGTTGCTCTCACCTTTGGTCAGAGAAGCTTCTTTTTGCTGTTGGTGGTGACTCACAACTTGTCAAAGAGAGCTTGAGAGTGACTGTTGAGTACTCAGCACTAAGTGAGACAACTGTATCACCCCACCCAAGGCTCAGGGAGCATTGCGGAAATAACGTAAGAGCCAGAGGATGGAGTGCTGTGGACATGAAGGACTGCTCTCAGCCTTGATCGGAAAAGCTTTTTTTTTGGGGGGGGGGGGTTGCTGGCAGATAATACAGAGACACATAGCTGGTCAAAGCTCTGAGAATAAGTGACTGTTGAGTGCTCACCCCTAAACGGGTCCTTTATATCACTCCCTCCACTGCCCAGCAGCTGTGTAAGAGCCAGAGGATGGGGAGGAGTGCTGTGGAATGCTATCTTCTGGACATAATGTGGCCATTGCACTCATGACCTCGCTGCAGCTGTGATTACCTGCACAAGACCTGGACCCACTAATAATCCCTCATGGATGGGGAGGGGCTCATGAGACTCCCTACCCCTCCCAAAGAAGATAATGGCAGTTACTGGTTGCTGAGGGAGGGGAAGATATTTTCTTCAGTGGTGTAACCACTGGTGGTTGCCATTGCTAAAGTAAATATCCCCCACCCATGTTCATGCAAACAACCTAATTAAACTTAGCAGGTCACAAAAGGGGGGGCACTGAAGCCGGGCATGGTGGTACATGCCTCCCAGCACTCAGGAGGAAGAGGTAGGAGGACTGCTGTGAGTTCAAGGCCACCCTGAGACTACAGAGTGAATTCCTGGTCAGCCTGGGCTAGAGCAAGACCCTACCTCGAAAGACAAGCAAACAAAAGAGACTTGCAAGTAGAAAGGGGACTAGTTGGAAGGAAAAACGGGGTTCAGCAAGATTGGCAGGGGATGAAAGGGTAGTGGGATGAATATGACCAAAATACATGTGTAGAAAACTGCAGAAAATAAAATTTTTAAAAGAGGAAATCCATGAGTGAAAACTATGGCATTTTAGACTTATTAATGATTTTTCCAAAGGGTACAAAGAAAGTATAGACAACAACTGATATACTTTACCATGAAAGTAGTTTACCTAGCTCAGCTTAATCTATTATTTCAGAGGTAGGAAAATTAAACTTCAGAGGTAGATAAATTAAACTTTATTATAGAAAGAAGTGAAAATGCATCTCTCTCTCTCTCTCTCTCTCTCTCTCTCTCTCACACACACACACACACACACACACACACACACACACACACATCCTTCTCTCCTTGATAGTGTATAATCCATGAAAAATAGATGTTCCTTTCTGCTTGAAAGAGCATATTTGCTATTCAGGGAATATTAGCCCTTTCCTTGGACTCCAAAAAGTATTTATCCATTAAACTTTAACCAGGGTGTAGTAACCATAAAACCCAGCCACTCTGCTGGGAAGACGGATATCCTCAAAGATTTATGTCTAGCCGTCTCAAAGCAAATGTATAAGATGGAGTTTTCTCAGAGGCTTCCTGGCTGGGCTCCACCCCACACAGAACTTCTGTTTGTATAAACCTCAGATCAAAATTCAGGAAGGGTTAACGGGAACCTTTTCTGACCACAGGTTATGTCTGCTTACCACCCTTGGTTGACCATTTGGAATGAAGGAACCAGTCCCTAACCAGTCCACAACTGGTTCTTGGATAAAATGAACCAACTTCTCCAGGGTCTCCCAATTCCATTCAGATTTAGGGTGAGGGTTCAGATCACAAGTGACATTCAAAAGGCATTTGCATAGCCCCATAATTATGGCAAGAGATAACGGAAGCCCAGGGATCTGTGAGTCTCCAGGATATGGTGGCACCACTGGAAACCTCAGGATTCTGGAAGGGGTGGAGGGGAGGTGTGACTATTTTGAATGAACCTGAAAGAAAATACTTCCCGAACCTTCTTTCAGGAGGCAATTTCAGTTCCAATTTTTCATAAGGTTGGAAAAAGTTAAGCAAACGAGAACTATAGACACTTGTTTATAGAAGGTTTTTCTCTTTAATTACTGTTTTTGTTTCATGAAAGAGAAGTCTCATAAAATAAAAGTCCATTTGAGGTTCAGCAAGGCAACAGACTCTTGAGAATGCCACAGAAGGGCTGGCTTGCTTCTGGCCAGCCACGGAGACCCGAGGACTTGAATGTCTATATATTTCCATAGCAAGGTATACACGTTCCCACCCTCCACCCGAAAGGTCCCTCCATACGTTTGAGACAGCTTTAAAAATCTGAACTTCGGGAGTGTCTGGTGGCTGGCAAGCACTCCAGACGAGTGGTTTTCGAAGAAGCCAAGTTCTGGTTTGACTCTTTGATTGGAAAAGTATCTATTTCACTAAGGGTGATAGGCCCCTGGATGCATTCTTACCAAAAACCCCATAAACCAATTCTTGGAATGCCAGCAGCGAGCAGGGAATTCTTTTGGTTTGCCTTCAAGGACACAAAACATTGCAAAGGTCTTCTCTTTGGCAGAGAAGGGCCTGGCACGGAGAGCTGGCCCAGGGAGTCTGTGGAAAGAGTCAGACGTGGGAATCAACAGACCTGGGTTCTAATCCTGGCTCTGCGACCAGTAAACCAGTTTTGACCTTGGGAGGAGGGGTCTTTACTTCTAAAATGGGATCCTTGACCTTGGGCTCAATCAGATGGTATTTGCATGAGTCCCTCACTATGCCTGGTATACAGCAGGGGCTTTAATAAGCATTAGTTTTATATCCACAGCCCACCATTATTAGTAGAGGGATGGAGGCACACATCCTAACTAAGGTCACTGGTGCCTTCTGAGGTCATTGAATCTTTTCCCAGACTTCTGTCTGGGCTGCTTGTATCCATTACCTGACTCAGCAGATATTCAGGTCCCAGACCTGGGGTCCCACCCAGCCCCAGGTAGGAGGAGTGCTGAAGGTAAAGATGTTTCCCTATGTATGAGCTGGTGCTCTCCCAGGGCAGATGAAAAAAAAGGCAAAGAAAAGGTCCAAGACAAAGAGATTATATAACTAAAGAAAATTCAGTGGGTCTGGCGAGACGGTTCAGTGGCTAAATATGCTTGCTTGCAAAGCCTGACAATCTGGGTTCGATTCCCCAGCACTCACGTAAAGCCAGATACACAAAATAGCGCATATGTCTGTAGTTCCTTTTCAGCAGCAGGAGATCCTGGCACCACATCCAAACTAACTCCCCCTTTCGTCTCTTCCTCCCCCCCACTAAGAAAATTCAGGGTAGCCATCACAGCCAGGGGCCAACAAGGCCAGCCAACACTACCTCACATGCCCAGTAGGAGCACCCAAGCACCCAGATCATCTAAAGAAAGATGGAGTGCCCAGCAATGGGCAAACCCAGGAGTCCTTGGAGCCAAATTGCTCATCTTTCAAGAAAAGCCAGAAATGTGAATCCGCAGGGGAATTCCTGCTGTTCATCGAATCTCAGTTCAGAGCAGTAGAGAGAGATCCCACAGTTCTGCCCTTCTCCACGGCAAACCACTCGCTCAGCTGTGTCAGGGCCTCGACACGCTGGTCCCGTGATCCAGACGGTGACACCGCTGTCCCCACTGGACAGGGAACACTAGGACAGGGGCTGAAGTGATGAGTCAGAGGTTAAGGCGCTGGCCTGCAAAGCCTAATGACCCGGATTCAATTCCCCAGGACCCATCCATGTAAAAGCCAAATGCGCAAGGTGGTGCATGCATCTGGAATTTGTTTGCAGTGGCTGGAGGCCCTGGCATATCCATTCTCTCCCCCGCTCCTCTTTCTCTTCTTGCAAATAAGTAAATAAAATGTTAAAATACACACACACACACACACACACACACACACACACACACACACACACACACACTAAGACAGCTCAGAGCTGTGTGAACTGCATCAGGGTGATGAAAAAGACCCAGGTTCCTGAACATGTCGCCTTCTACAACTTGTGGGTGGTAGAGGGTGCTGGGACCTGGGAGTCCCCCATTTCTTGAACCCTCTCACAGGTTCTATTAACCTAGGTCCATGGCACACACACCTTATCCTCCCTTGCCCCACTCTGAAATTCCATCAAAGGCGCCTTTGAACTTGGTCCGGAGGCCCATTCACAAAGCCTAAGGAGTGTCCTGGCCAGAGAAGAGTCTCTCAGTGTTCCTTATAAAAGCACAACCTGACATGTGGCTATTGTGTCCATGATCCCTCCACCACCAGCTGCCAGAAACCCAAAGTGGTTTAGAACAAAAAACGAACCTGGCTACAACTCACCCTCTGTGTTTTTATGAACTTGGCCTTAAGGCTACTGACCTGTGACATGGTGGAGGGGGCAGGAATCCCAGGTGCAAACCCAGACCTGCTCAAGAGACCCTGATCACCTCAGACCCTTAGGAACTGTTAGAGAGCAGAAGGGCAGCTCTCAGAGCCCAGAGATGTCCAGACACAGATATTTTGATCTCTTCTTGAAACCACTTCAACCTCAGAGGGCTGGTAGCCAAGCCCGGACACTCACCCGTGGCCACAGTCACTTTCCAGATAGACAATAAGCTGTGTCCATGTGCTAGGAAGGCGGTGTGTTCAGGAGCACGCTTACGTGGTCTGCCATCCTGTGGGTAGGGGGCGGCTGGGCCATCTCCTCTGCTCACATCCACACTCACATTCAGAGAGGGGCAGAACCTTCCAGATGCTATGGAAACTATTGTGGGCAGAGCCCAGACCCAAGTATGACCCCTCTTCCCTTAGGCTCTGGCCATCCCATGCTTCTCCTGAAGTGGGCTTCTCTTTTTAATTTTATTATTTTTTTGCCTCTCTTTTTTTAAATGAACATTTATTGTCAGGGGACGGAAAGATTTTAAGATCCATGGTGGGGGAGAATATCCACAGTCATCACCCCCTCGGGAACAGTAATTTTTAAGTTCTCTAATTCCAGCATTTCAAAAGCAGCAGGAGGATTGCAAGTTCAAGGCCATCCTAGCTACATAGTAAATTCAAGGCCATCCTGAGAACCCTAGCAAGAGTCTGTCTCAAATAAAAATGTCTCCTACAAAAAAAAATATATTAATTTATTTGATAAGAAAGAGAGGCAGAGAGACAGAGTGAGAGAAAGGATGAGCATGCCAGGGCCTCCAGCTGCTGCAAATGAACTCCAGATGCATGTGCCACTCTGTGCATCTGACTTTACGTGGGTCCTGGGGAACTGAACCCAGGCCGTCAGGCTTTATAAGCAAGCACCTTTAACCATTGAGCAATCTCTCCAGTTTGGGGTCTCTCTCTCTCTCTCTCTCTCTCTCTCTCTCTCTCTCTCTCTCTCTCTCTCTCTCTGTTTGTCTCTGTCTCTGTCTCTGTCTCTCTCTGTTGAGGTAGGTCTCACTTTAGCCCAGGCTGACCTGGAATTCACTCTGTGGTCTCAGGCAGAACTCACAGTGATCTTCCTACCTCTGTTTCCTGAGTGCTGGGATTAAAGGCGTGTGCTACCACGCCCTGAAGTGGCCTTTAAAGGTGTGCCCAGATGGGAAATGAAAGCCTTGAATTGGGTCCTGTCCTTACCTGGCTTGAGAAGGTCTCATTTTTTTCACTGGGCTTGAGTTTTCTTGTGGTCACCAACAGCCAAGTTCTTGTCATCAGACGTCAGATCTCCATCCTGCTTCTCATCAGCGCCATAACTTTATGAAAGTGACTTCACTCTAAGCCTCAGTCTCACCGCCTGTAAAATGGGGATAACAATATTATTTACCGCATCATATTCTTGTGACAGCTTAGCGTGTGCTCAGTGGAAGAAGAGATGCCAGTTTCTTCTGTGGCCCAGAGAGAGGAGCCGCTTGGAGTTCTCAGGAGACATTCTCCTACTGCTGGATGCATATCCACCCTAAGCACATGCTTTGAAGACTCGAAGCTTCCTGGAAGCTGGCACAAGCTATGAACTCAGGCACTGGCACCTTGGGTGAGGCCCTAACTTGCCCTTCACCTCTGTTTCCTGAGACAGCGTGAGGTTCCGCCTCCCTGACATGTCAAGAGAATGAATGTACCCTAGACTTGCAGTCAGTGGGGACCCATGTCACCATCGCTACAAGTCAGAATTTCCTCATGCATCATTTTTTTCCTTGCGGCACTCTGGAAGGTACACGTTTTTATCCTCACTTTGAGGATGAAGACGCTGGAACTTTGAAAGGTACAGAACCTCACAGACAATGAGGGTGGGGTCTGCTTGTGCCTTGACATCTCTCCAGAGAGCAAGTGTCCCCAAGCCGTCATGTCTCGAACCCTCTTCCAAAGCTCATTTTCCAGGGAGTGTCCTGGGTTCGAGAGCAAATGCCCTTAGCAATTCACCAGCCCCGCCAGGGTCTCTAAGGAAGGCAGCCGCTAGGTTCAGGGGACACTCTAGGCTGACAGCTTTTCCACTCCTGCTCCCGCAGGTGACAGCTGACGTCGCGTGAGGAAGGACCCAGGTGTCAAGAATTCCCAGAGACTTGTTGATGACATTCTAGACTCCCTGTCTCTGAGACGGGCCACGACTAGGTGCGTGAGGAGGTGAGTCTGCCTGACTTTTCCCTCCAGCTTCCCACCCCACCCGACCCCACCCCCCCAGCTTTTTTTTCCTTCTTGGCCTCAGGGCCCAAAGTGTTCTGGACATATTTTTCATTTTTCCAAATATCAAGTGTTCTTTTATTCCCTCTCCCGAAGCAGTGAGTAATAAGAGTTGTGTCTGGTCCTGAAATTCCGACTGAAATAAATTAGCCCAATGACCAACAGGAGGTGCCTAGAACAATAACGGCGGAATATTTGGCTTGTTACAAAAGAGCCCCTGGATGTCGAAGTACAGTAAGTCTAGAAGCACATTGCAAAACCACGCTGCCAGGACAGGGGTGCAATGAGCCATCCAGGCAGCAGAACGCCTCATAAATTAATCCTGCTTTTTTCTTTCTTTTTTTGGTTCACTGTTCACAGTTCTTTTAGACTTCTGATTAATGGGGCATGCAGAAGTTTCTCTCTCTCTCTCTCTCTCTCTCTCTCTCTCTCTCTCTCTCTCTCTCTCTCTCTCTCTCTCTCTCTCTCTCTCTCTCTCTGGTGTGGTGTGTCCCCAGAAGGCAGGTGTATGCCAAAGCTGCGTCTAAATGTGCATTTGTCCCCTCGCTGAGCCTGCCTGCTACACTCACAGGATAGGAGAAAACCCAGACCTGGGAGGCAGCAAGCTGTGGGCCAATAGTGCAGACCACTAAGAGCCTGGCATTGTGCTGAGCTTAGCAGAGGGCAGGAGATGGCGGTGCTGGCACTGTCCCAGTGCAGGAGGGGACAAGGGAGCAGGCACCGGGCAGCACAGCCCCAGCCCCCAAGTCCCTCTTGTCCTGGACATAAGCACCCATCCCCGGAGCTTTGGTGGGTAGCATAGCCCTCTCTGTACCCCAGGAAAAAGCTTCATCTGGCCGTCCTCTCTTCCTCCTTGCTGCTGGAGGGCGGCCTAGGGAAAGGCCCATCCTACAGCCTGGCCTTGTCCGGAATCCCCCAAAGATTCCCACATCCTAATCCTGAGGACCTGTACCCATATCAGCTTAGGTTGCAAAATAGGATTTTTGTGGATGTCACTAAGTTAAGAATTTTGTAATAAAAAGATTGTTTATTCCCTGGTAGGCCCCAATATCATCCCATATGTCTTCCTCAGAGGATGGAAGGGAGATTTCACACACTCAAGAGAAGATGGCGAGAGTGATGGAGCCAGAAACCAGGGAATGTAGGCGAGTACCACAAGCTGAAGAAGGCAAGGCGAGGATTCTCCTCCCAGAACCTTCAGAGAACATGCAGCCAGGAGAGCTCAGTGCCTCAGCCAGCAATCCTGACCTTGGACTTAGGGTCTCCAGAGCTGTAAGAAAATTAATTTCTGTTGTTTTAAGCCAACTAGTTATAGGGATTTGTTACAGAATGTATATACTTCATGCAGGAGCTTAGAACTCCGCCCCTGGCCTCAGCCTTTCCTCAAGCCTGGAAGCTTCTTGGTCATTTCTCCCAGCATCGCCTCTCTGATTTCAAGTGACCATTCGAAGGGGCCTCTGTGGTTTGCCATCCAAAGGGCTGTTGTGAGGATCAGGGACAAGCGGTGTTTGGTTCCTGTCACACAAAACACACACACACACACACACACACACACACACACACACACACCAGACTTTACAAACTCTACCCACATTTAGTCTACACGGTGGAGTTTTTACTGAAATTAAAACTGTTGCCAATATGAATGAATCAGTAAATTTCATTTTCTTTCACAAAAGACTCCCTGCTGTACTCCTCCAAAGAAATCAGAAGTTCTAATAACACAGGTCTCGCCCTCTGAGGGCCGCAGTGGTTGGCCTTTCCTGACGACATATGTTGTCTTGACTCAGTCCCCATTTTGTGCTTTTGTTTCCTTTCCATTGCCATCTTTTTAACTATTTAGTAGTCCTTCTTATAAACGCCCATCTTTCTTCCATAGTCCCAGGCAGGGCACCAGACCCAGGCGAGGACGAGGTTCTGGTTGTGAGTTTATCCCAGAATGCTTCATCTCCCCAGAAATCTTTTCTTCTACCTTCAGCTAACCAAAATGCCCTTTCTTCATGAAGCCTCCATCCCTTCCTTCCCATGCAGCCCACCACTCCAATCCAGGCCCACCAGTTACTCTAGCCTTATCAGCTTTCTGGATTGACTCCTTACACAGGTCATTGCTTTGTTACTTGAAGAACTGCACTGAATTGTAAAAGAGAAGCAATAAATGTGTGGAGAAATAAAGAGAAAAAGAAAATGATGGGAATGGTAAGAGGAAAGATAGGGAGGAAGGAAAGAAGGAAGGAAGGAAGGAAGGAAGGAAGGAAGGAAGGAAGGAAGGAAGGAAGGAAGGAAGGAGAGAGGGAAGGAGGGGTGACAGGAGAGAAGGGAAGAGGAGGAGGGAAGGAGAGTCACCCCATAAGCCATGCATGAGGATCCATCTCATTTTCCTGATGACAAACTCAGAGACCCAGGATCTTGGGGTTCAACCTCAAGGCCAGAGCCCGCTCAGTCTCCATCTGCTAAGGCAGGAGACAGGTTTCCTTCTCAGCAGGGGCTGATGGCTTTCAAGACAATGTTTTCCATTCCTTCTCTGCCTTCTCCATCCACCTTACAATCGCTTACAAAGCCACCGCTCGCTGTTCTCCCTCGAACAACAGCGATGATGCCCCCCAGTTCTCACCTGAGCCACTGCTGAGCATGCGCTCTGAGGGCACCGGGAGTGTCACCCTCCTCTGATGCCAAATCCCCACCCAGGAAATTCCCCTCAAAACAAACCTGGAAGCTCTGCTCTTCAGTGGGGTTTCCAGGAAGAATTCACTGGGTTCCCAGAAAATATTCCCTGTGGTTTTCTCTCTCCATGACTGTGATACCTTGCTTTTTAAAAACAAAAATATTTTATTTACTTACAAAGAAGGAGAAGACACACCCGGGTCTCCAGCCACTGCAAACAAACTCCAGATGCATGCTCCACTTTGTGCATCTGGCTTTAGGTGAGTACTGGGATATCAACCTGGGTTGTTAGGCTCTGCAGGTAAGCCTTAACCACTGAGCCATCTCTCCAGCTCGGCTGTAATGTGCTCACAGGACAGTCCTTGCATATCTGCATTTCACATTGAGAATGTTTAGGAAGGGAAATCCAAGAGACCAGCAGCTATGTGGGCGCTTGCAAGCTCATCAAGATAATGTAAATGGCCTTTAAAGGTGTGTCCAGGTAGGAAAGGAAGCCTTGAATTGGGTGCCTGTCCTTACTTGGCTTGAGAAGGTCTTGGTTTTTCCACTGGGCTTGAGTTTTCTTGTGGTCACCAACAGCCAAGGTCTTGACATCAGACGTCAGATCTCCATCCCGCTTCTCATCAGCTCCATAACTTTATGAAAGTGACTTCACTCAAAGCCTCAGTCTCACCGCCTGTAAAATGGGGATAACAATATTATTTATCACCTAGAGCCAATATATGGTAGCCGGCCATGCAAAGCAATTGGTATAGGGTATGGCCCTTGGAAATATCTGGCCTAATCTTGGCTGCAGATATACAGAAGAAAGAGGGGAGTATATGAAATACCTGAGGTGCCAAGCTGGGAAGGAGGAAATGGAGCTATGCTTGGTAGCTCAAACACTTAATGGAAATTCACATCTGCACAGAACAGACACACAAGAAATGACAGAATGACAACTTTTGAAGTGAAATTACATTAACTTCTATGGCAAACTAAATGAATTTGGAGTTAAATAGACCTGTACTCAGGAAAGATGTGACAGTGGATAAGTAATGTCCCCAACAGACTAACCCTACAGCCTTGCAAGGTGCTTACGGGACAACGTAGGAAAAGTAGTTGTATGAGTCTCACACATAGTCAGTACTCAGAACAGTTACATAGTGAGTAACACAGCCTGTTCTCAGTACAACCACACAGTAAGTACTCAGTACAACCACACAGTAAATACTCAGTACAACCACACAGTAAGTACTCAGTACAACCACACAGTAAGTACTCAGTACAACCACACAGTAAGTACTCAGTACAACCACACAGTAAGTACTCAGTACAACCACACAGTAAGTACTCAGTACAACCACACAGTAAGTACTCAGTACAACCACACAGTAAATACTCAGTACAACCACACAGTAAATACTCAGTACAACCACACAGTAAGTACTCAGTACAACCACACAGTAAGTACTCAGTACAACCACACAGTAAGTACTCAGTACAACCACACAGTAAGCACTCAGTACAACCACATGGTCAATACTCAGTGCAGTCACACACCAGCACCCAGCACAACCATATACTCAGCACTAAGTACAATCACACGGTCAGTCCTCAGTAGATGACAATCACAACTAATATTCTTCCTTAACCTCCCTGGTGTCAGCTTCTTCAGTGGTAAAATAAAAACTATGCCACCTGCTTTACTCATTCAATATATATTTACTGAGCCAAGTACTGGGAATACATAAATGTATTCACCAGACACAGTTCACTGCCTCTCAGAGTCCACAGCTTGAGGTTGGTCATTATTCATTCTGTCAACAAATATTTTTACCAGTTACTACATAACGCACTTGGAAGTTAGAAATACAATGGTTATTATAGCCATTCCCCCCTCCACCACTTACAGAATGACAGCCTCGGGAAGATGTAAAATAACCAAATTCAATGCCTAGCATATAATATGTGTCAATCAATGTTATTTCAGCACTAATTAGAAGATGTGTATAAGTAACTTTGGGGAAACTCATAAAAATTAATGATTCCTTGGCATATTTAAGTATGGGGGAATGCGAAGGAAAATGAAACATTTATATATACTGAATAAAGCGTATACACGATCTATGTATAAGTTACTTTACTCTTTCCTGGGACCAAAAACTGATCAGAAGAAATTGAAGGAAGGGTTTCTTTTGGGCTTAGGGTTCACTGGGGCAGAAGCTTGAGGCGACTGCTCACCCTTAGTCCCCAGTGAGAGAGAGATGAATGGCGCTGCTCAGCCAGTTCTCCCTTTTCATCAAGTCAAGACCCCAACCTGGAGAATGAGGCCCCCCACAACTGAGGAGGTCTTCCCACCTCCATCAACCTCATCAAGATACTCCTTCCCAGGCATGTCCAACAATTCATTTTTCAGGTCATTCTAGGTCCTTTCAAGATGACCATTGTATGAAACCATCACAATCTATATGCTGAAACTTATAAAATACCAATTACAAAGAAAACCTAAATAGAGAAGGACATACATACTGTTTATGGACTGGAAATATTGATGGGAAAGATATCCGTTCTTCCCAGGCCCATAGGTTTGACACAATTCCTGATATAATCCCAGTGAGCAAAACTTCTTTGTAGGTAAAGATCAGTTGATTCTAAAGTTTATGGGAAAAGGCCCAGGCCCTGAAAGAGCTAAAATGAGCTTAACAAGGAAAAACAAAGGGGAAAAATACTGTAATTCACATGAAGGTTTAATGCATAGTGATGGTCATCAGGACTCTGGTACACAGATCCATGAAGCAGGATAGAAGACCCAGAAAGAGACTCACACCAATTTGCTCAACTAATTTCTGACAAAAGTACCAAGGCAACTTAAAGGAGAAAGGGCAGACAGCCTTTCCAACAAATAGTGCTGGGTAACTAGACAGCCACAGCAAATAAAAGAAAAATGAACTTCCATTTAAACTTCACACCTGATACAAAAATAATGCCCAAATGAATCACTGAGCCATAGACTAGAATTTAACCCACAAAATTATAACACTTTAAAAACAGTAGGAAAAATTTTTTGTAAGCTAGGGTTAAGAAAAATGTGTCTTAGACGAGCTGGTGTGGTGGTGCATGCCTTTAATCCCAGCACTCGGGAAACAGAGGTAGGAGGATCACTATGAATTTTAGGTCAGCTTGGGAATACAGAGTGAGGGCTAGAGTGAGACCCTACCTCAAAAAAACTAAAATAAAAATTTAAATTCAGATAAAGAGAACAAAAAGACAATATGTGCTCCAGTAAATAACCCTTAACCCAAACTCATACAAACAACCCGAGCTAAACTCAGGAGACCTCCCAAAGAGTAAGTCATCAAAGAAGGGGTTCAACAGGAGTGGGAGGGGGACAGGAGTAGATAATGGGGGGGCAAATGTAATCAAAATAAATTAGATACAGGTATAATATTGTCAAATATTACTTTTTTAAAATAATGGGTTATAGACTTGGATAAAATGTTACTACAACATATATCAACGTGAAGAATAGAAGCTAGAATATACAAAGAACCCCCAACACTCAACTGTAAAAGAAACCTAATCCTATTAAAATATAAGAAAAAAGAAGGTCTGGGGAGATGGCTCAGTGCTCAAAGGTGCTTGCACACACACACACACACACACACACACACACACACACACGCACGGGGAAAATAAATTAACTTAAAGAAAATGGGCAAAAGGTATGAATAGGTATTTCACTAAAAAGTATATACAGATGAATAATAATCACGTGGAAAGATGTTCAAATTGTTATCTATCAGGAAAGTGTCATATTACCTATCAAAATAGTTACAGTAAAAATAGAGACACCAGGGCTGGAGAGATGGCTCAGCAGGTAAGCCGCTTGTCTGCAGAGCCTAATGACCTGACTTCAATTCCCCAGCACAGGGGTAGAGCCAGATGCACAAAGTGGCACACATATCTGGTATGTGTTTACAGTGGAGTATTCAGTAAGTACTCAGTACAACCACACAGTCAGTACTCAGCACAATCACATGGATTGTACTGGAGGCTCTGGCATGCCCATGCTGTCTGTCTATCTTCTATCGCTCTCTCTGCTTCCAAATAAATAAAATTATTTTAAGAAAATACAGAATGAGGGACCCACAGCCACAGACATTCAATCTACACAGGATAAGCCAGTGAGACAGAAACCAACGATCTTCGACACAAAGACCCCTAAGCTCACAACCTTAAAGCAGCCCTAATACTCATCCACCACGACTCAGGGAACTTTGCGAAAGAGGGGGCGGAAAGATTGTAAGAGCCGTGGTGGGGGAGACTATCCAGAGGCATGGCACCCCTCAGTAACAACACACTTGGGTCAGGAGGACCGGCTGAGTACTAGGCTATCCAGGGTCCCCTGCCACAAGGACTGATCCAGACGGCCCACGGAGGAGGATATCCAGCTGACTGGGGATGGGGAGGGGGGCATTGGGGAATTGGGAATAACAACTCATTGTTTGCCCACTGAATAATGTAACTCATTATCGACAATAAATTTATATTTAAGATTTAAAAAACGAAAATAGAAACACCAGGCCAGTCATGGTGGTGCATACCTTTAATCCCAGCACTCAGGAGGCCAAGGTAAGCCAGCCTGAGATTACATAGTGAATTCCAGGTCAGCCTGGGCTAGATTAAGACACTGCCTCGAAAAACCAAAAATAAATAAATAAAACACTGAATATTGATGAGGGTAAGGAGAAACTGAGCCCCGCATACATTCTGATGGTAATCTACAATGGTGTAACCATTCTGAGAAATACTTTCATAATTTCTTATAAAACCATCATACAAATACTCGATTACCCACCAGTTGTACTCTTAGATATTTATCCCCAAAAATAAAAATTTAGATTTATGCAAAAAAAACCAAATGAGAATATTCATGGTAGCTTTCTTTTTAACCTTTATATTGACAATTTTAATCATGACTACCATGCATTCTGATCATAATCACCTCCCATTACCCTCTTCCACTGAACCCCTTCCTCTTTCCAGCTAGTTCTTATATTTATTTTTAATTTGGAGGGTGTTGGTTTTTTTCCACAGTGGGATCTCCCTCTAGCCCAGGCTGACCTTGAACTCACAGCCATCCTCCTACCTCTGCCTTCTGAGTGCTGGGATTAAAGGCATGCACGATGCCTGGCCCTTCTAGTTTGATGTCATTTTTCTTTCCTCCATCATGCCTGTTGAAATGCTGAAGGTCCAATACTGTGTAGGTAGTGACAGCCGTTGTGAGGTCAGGAATGAAACAGCTACCTCATATCCTGAAGACAACATTCCAAAGCACTCCTCCAACCTTCTGGCTCTTACGTTCTTTCTGTCCCCTTTCCCAATGTCCCCCAAGCCTTGGAGGGTGTGACAGAGAGCTTTCATTTAGCAAGTAGCTTTATTTTTAAGAGTCTCAAACTGGAAGAGTTGGGGTTATAACGTGTTTGGAACATACCCTTCAGTGATCAGATGTTTCAACAAAATGCTGTAACATACATCATGAAATATATTCAGCAATAAAAGGAATATAAGCAACGGCCTGGATGTTTCTCCAGGGTTTATATTCTAAGGTAATCCTCTGGAACCATGGGTTCTATGAGTTAAAAGCAAACACAAGTCAAAAATAGTTTTTAGGGCTGGAGAGATGGCTCAGCGGGTAAGGCTCTTGCCTGCAAAACCTAATGATTAGGTTCAATTCCCCAGTACCCATGTAAAGTCAGATGCACAAAGTGTTGCATGCATCTGGAATTCGTTTGCAATGGTTAGAGGCCTTGGTGTGCTCTCCTTCCCCCACCCCCTTTTCTCTCTCTCCTTGAAACAAAAAGAAACAATCTATTTTCAAATGACATCTATACTGAACAGGTACAGACTTTATTTAACATTCATTGTCCCTTAATACACTGTAACAGCCATACATATCACTGTTAACATTGCATTAGAGCCTGTCAGTAATCTAGAAATGATTTAAAATACACATGAAAATATGTGTTAGTTACATGAAAATGCCATTTTATACAAAGGGCTTGAGTATCCTTGGATTTTGGTATCCCTGTGTTTTTGGAATTCTGCATTTGAGTGTAGTGACAGATAACAGACATACATAAGACATAATTAGTGAAAATTAAACACACATACAAGTAAAACCAGGGACGCCTGAGGATTGGAAGATTGTACTAGCATCCTGGTTGTGACACCATCCTATGGTGATGCAAGTTGGTACCACAGGGAGAAAATTGGAAAAAGAGGCTGAAGAGATGGCTCAGCAGTTAAAGCGTTTGCCTGCAAAACCCAAGGACCTGGGTTCAACTCCCTAGTACCCACATAAAGCCACATGCACAAGGGGTGCATGCATATGGAGTTCATTTGCAATGGCTAGAGGACCCTGTCCTCTCTCTTTCTCTCTCTCTCTATCTCTCCCTCTCTCCTTCCCTCTCTAAATAAATAAATAAATTTTAAGAAAAATTTGGAAAAAGTTGAAAAGATCTCTCAGTATTATTTCTCCCAGTTGCACGGAACTCTACAATGACCTCTATAAGTTTTTCAATTAAAAACACATTTTATTGGTCCTGTATTTTAAAATACACATTGTAATAAAAACTTAAGTACATAGAAGCTATCAGAAAACCCATTGTCTTGGCAGTGACCACCAGGATGACTCAAAAGGCACCAGAGTGGAGTGCTCAGCATTGGGACATCTCTGTCACACCTTCCAGGGTCCATTGTGGAAGAGGTGGCCGAAAGATTGTAAGAGCCAAAGCAAGGGTAGGACTGCTTAGAGTGCAACCTTCCAGACATAAAATGACCTTGATATTCATGATCTTGCAGTGCCTACAAGTCTATATACAAGACCTTTATAATAGAAGATGATGAAATGGAAATGAAATAGAGAATTACTGAGAGGGGGGGGGGATATGATGGATGGTTGACTTGAGAGAATGATCATGATTTATTGTCTATAATTATGGAAGCTGTCAATTAAAAGTTAAAAAGAAAAAGGAAAGAAAACCCATCCTCTAAATACAATCTTTAACGCATTTCTCTCTGGTCTTTGTTTTCTACATTTATATGAAAAAAACTGTGGTGAAAAGGTGGGGCTTCTCCACCCCCCCACCTTCTATGACATCAGAAACCAGGCCTGCCTGGTGACCAGGATGGGAGAGGAGCTCCCATCTGCCTGTCCAATGAGAGCACCTCCATCCACCCAGGCAGACGGGGCCATGGCGGTCCAGCAGATAGGTGCCAGGGGGCTGGTGACAGCAGAGCCGCTGGAACAGAGAAGGGGAAGCCGCTGTGAGGACAGGAAGCAGGTGAGACCAGGCCAGGTGCACGCTGTCCTAAGCTGGGCATTTCTCACAGAGAGTGAGGTCCTCAAGGTCAGGACTGGGCTTTCCACTCGATTCTCCCTACAAACCCTCCCCCTCCTCCCAGGGAGTCACCTTGGCACTTCTTTCCCAAGCCTATGCCCACATCCTCTCGTTCCCGGTACTGTGGGTTCATGCTACTAGCAGGCCCGGGCTTCAGGTTCCTGCCAAATCCTGCCTGGGACAGCGAACGTGCACAACAGGGAATGAATGAATGAATACATGCTTGGGTGGGTGGGTAGGTGGGTGGGTGAGTGGATGGGTAGATGGTAATAAGTAGAGCAATATGGCTGAATCAGGTGGCTCCTGCAAGATTTGTTCCCATGGCTGAAATTCACTCACATGGGGTTTTGTCAAAACGGAAAGCCTTGTCTATGCTGTGGGTAGCTCACCTCTCCCACCCATGCTGAGTTCCATGACCTGTTGCCGGTCCTCTAACTCTGTCAACCTAGTTCACAGAAAGGTCAAAAGGGCATGATGCAGCTTGGACCTATCAAAACCAGAAACCAGAACCCTGAGCTCCACCGTCCCTGGTGGAGAAGGGGTCCTGGCGCTCAGCTGGGCACACGTGCGGTGGACAGAGTGAGATTCTATTGAGAATAAGCCATTGAAGGGTTTTAAGCAGGGCTATGAATGACTAATCTACAAATGTCTTCCAGAGAGTTGCTCATTCATTTACTGGACCCAGGCCAACAGCTTCCTGCGGACTAGACCTCATGGCACATGTCTGAGGGCCTAATCGATGTCCTTCCTGAGACAGCTTTTCCTGAAAAAGATCCCCGAACCCAAACCCCAGGAATGTTGTTTCTAGGAAAACCATAAAGAATTCTGTGGTTTGGGGAATGCCGCATACCCTCATCCCCACTGGGAGATTTAGGATGATGCTGACTCCCACAGGAGACAACGCCACTCAACCGTATTCCCCTAAGCAACCAATTGCACCACAGAGGACCTTCTAATTAAAATAGATGAATAGATAATTGAAATAAATGAAAGATAAAGTACATTCATATTTCAAATCCACTTTTGCAGATAAACTGAGGCCCAGAGGGAAAATATTGATTAGGCTCAGGTCTCAAAATAGAACAAGGTGGGGCTGGAGAGATGGCTCATTGGTAACACACTTGTCTACAGAGCCTGACCACCTTCTTCCCCAGCACCTACATAAGGTCGGATGCACAAAGTGTGCATGCATCTAGAGTCTGTTTGCAGCAGCTGGAGGCCTGGCACACCCCTTCTGTCTGTCTCTCTTCTATCTCTCTCTGGTTGCAAATAACTAGGTAAAATTATTTTTTAAAAAAAATAGAACAAAGTGAAAGATGAAAACTTATATCGAGTCCATGTTTCTGCTTTTGCCTCCATTAAGCATAAAACAGAAACCTAGCAGGAGCATGCTGGGAAAGAAACCAGCCTGTAAAGCACATAGATGGTAATTAAACAGAAAAGCACTCAGTACCTTCAAAGAATGAGACAATCCTGTGGGTCTTCCATGAAAAGATTCCTGGGCTGGGGAGATAGCTCAGTGGGTAAAGTGCTTGCCATGCAAGTTTAAGGACCCGAGTTCGGATCCCCAGCATGGAAGCACATTCCAGTAAGGCCAGCACTGTGGAGACAGAGACAGGTGGATTTCCAGGGCAAGATGGCCACCTAGACTAGCCAAATCCAAGATGGCCAACTAGACTAGCCAAATCCAACGTGGCCGGCTAGACTATCCAAATCCAACATGGCCACCTAGACTAGCCATATCCAACATGGCCGGCTAGACTAGCCAAATCCAAGATGGCCAGCTAGACTAGCCAAATCCAAGGTGACCACCTAGAGTAGCCAAATCCAACGTGGACGGCTAGACTAGCCAAATCCAAGATGGCCAACTAGACTAGCCAAATCCAATGTGGCCGGCTAGACTAGCCAAATCCAACATGGCCGGCTAGACTAGCCAAATCCAAGATGGCCACCTAGACTAGCCAAATCCAAAATGGCCAGCTAGACTAGCCAAATCCAAGATGGCCAACTAGACTAGCCAAATCCAGTTTGGGCTCAATGATAGATCCTGTCTGAATAAATAAGGTGGAGAATTGAAGAAGACCCTTCAAGCTTGACCTCTGACCTCCACACACATGCACACATGTGTACATGCACCTACATGTATGCCCACACCTATGAGCACACACACATCCACCACACATGTATGCCAGAAAGATTCCTAAGGACTAGTGTTAAGAAGGGAGAAGGTGCCCTCATAGTAAATGTATGGTATATTACATGTACATTCCCAGGACATCATCATCCAAGACAAGCTCTAGAACATTCCTGCCCCAGGGGCTCCCTGTACCCCCTCATGACCCATACTAGGATTCTGCTATTATCAGACATGGGTTTCCTATGGTCTTGAGTTTCATGCAAATGAATTCATACTGTCATGTACCTAATGTCTGGCTTCTTTCATTCAGCATGTCTATGAGAGTCAACATCTTGCTACTATTTAACTTTTATTTCTTATTTTTTTTAATATTTATTTAAGAGAGCGTAAATTGGGCCACACCAGGGCCTCCTGCTACTGCAAATGAACTCCAGATGCATGCACCACTTTGTGAATCTGGCTTTATGTGGGCACTGGAGAATCGAACCTGGGCTCACAGGCTTTGCAAGCCAGCTCCTGTAACCACTGAGCAATCTCCACAGCCCCATTTTTTTAAAGTTAGTAATCAAACACCTTTTTGTATATGTAAAGAAACTATGTAGAGGATGCAAGTTAAGCTCTTCTTTGGAGCTGAGCCAAACACATGTAGCCCTGGGTTCAATTCTTGGCACTGCAAAAAAAAAAAATCTAATCTCTTTGTTGCGGTAACAGCTCTAAATCATGTTTCTCAGACTTGCCTGTGTAAGAAATGTATTGTTCCTCTGTAGCAAATTAATTCTGACTCACCTAAGTCTAGTAAATTTGTAGAAATTTCAATGTCTCTCAATAGGTAAACACGCACGCGCACACACGCGCACACATAAGAAAATCAGAAAAAGTTTAAAGCAGTGGCTAAAATTTCCACATTAGAGATCAGAAAAAGAAGACAAACTGAGTGATAGTAGGAAATAAATAGGTAAACTAAGCAGTTGATAAAACTGGAGAAGACAAATAATAAAATTAATAACCATCTATTTGAAGACAATGAATAAAACTGGTAAACTGAAAGAGACACACAGGTAGAAGTATGAGTTACCAATATCAAGAATAGAAAAGGAGAACGGTGCCTCCTACTTAAACTGAGGATACTAAAAGGAATGGGGGAAGCCAGGTATGGCGGTGCATGCCTTTAATCCCAGCACTTAGGAGGTAGTGGAAGGAGGATCAAAGTGAGTTCAAGGCCAGCCTGGGACTACTCAGCCTGGGCTACAGTGAGGCTCTCTAAAAAAAAAGAGAGAGAGAGAAATCAAAAAAAGTACACCTTGAGTCCCAGCACTCAGGAGTCAGAGGTATGAGAATTGTCATGAGTTCAAGGCCACCCTGAAACTACATAGTGAATTCCAGGTCAGCCTGGGCTAGAGCGAGACCCTACCTCAAAAAACAAAAAGAGAGAGAGAGAGATGGGGGAATAGCACAGTAGCAGAGCACCTGCCTGAAATGCATAAGACCCTTACTTTGATACTCAGCACTACAAATAAGTAAATGATGATAGAGATAGATAGATAGATAGAGATAGATGATAGATAGATAGATAGATAGATGATTGATAGATAGATAGATAGAGATAGATAGATAGATAGATAGATAGATAGATAGATAGATGATAGAAGATAGATGGTAGATGATAGATGATAGGTAGGTAGATAGATGATAGATAGAGACAGATAGATAGATAGAGAGAGATAGATAGAAGATAGATGATAGATAGATAGAGAGAGAGAGAGAGGTATAGAGAGATAGAGATAGATAGATAAATAGATAGATGGATGGATGATAGATAGAAGATAGATAGATATAGAGATAGATAGATGATAGATAGAAGATAGATATAGAGATAGATAGATAGATAGATAGATAGATAGATAGATAGATAGATAGATAGATAGATAGATAGATAGATAGATAGGCAGATAGATATGATAGATAGATAGATAGATAGATAGATAGATAGATAGATAGATAGATAGATAGATAGATAGATAGATAGATAGATAGATAGATAGGCAGATAGATAGGCAGATAGATAGGCAGATAGATAGGCAGATAGATAGGCAGATCGATGGATGGTGTTATAGTTAACTTCTCATTGCTGCAACAAAGAAGAACCCACCCAAAAGTGACTTGTGGAAGGAATGGGTTTATTTTGGCTTATAGCCTCAAGGGCAAGCTCCACGATGGCAGGGAAAACAATGGCATGAGCAGAGGGTGGACATCACCTCCACCACAACTTTATATGCTAACTAAAAATTTAAAAAGACAAAATCTGGGCATGATGGTGCGCACCATTAATCCCAGCACTCTGGAGGCAGAGGTAGGAAGATCACTGTGAGTTTGAGTCCAGCCTGGGACTACAGAGTGAGTTCCAGGTCAGCCTGGGCTACAGTGAGACCCTGCTTTAAAAACAAACAAACCAAACAAAGGAATAGGAGGCTAGGCTGGGCGAGTACACAGGATGCCACATCAGCACCTGCACGTGCACACACCCCCGACACGTGATTGTCCTGAATTCCTGAAGGAATTCAAGGTTGGTCCAATATTCAAAAATGAACTCACGATACTTAGCACAAAAAGAAGACTGAACACAATCTCAGTGAACATGAGAAAACCATTTCCCTAACTCAGCACTCATTCATGCTAAATTTCTGAGAGAACTAGGAACAGAAGCAACTTCTCCCACCTGATAAAGCATTTCCAACAAAAATCCTACAGTCGGGCTGGAGTGCTCAGCAGTCATTAGGCTTACCTGCAAAGCCTAATGACTCAGGGTTTGAGCCCCCAGCACCCACGTAAAGTCAGATGCACAAAGTGGCACATGCATCTGGAGTTTGGCTGCATTGGCTGGAGGTCCTGGTACACCCATTCTCCCTCCCTCCCTCTCTCTCTCTCTCTCTCTCTCTCTCTCTCTCTCTCTCTCTCTCTCTCTCTCTCTCTCTCTCTCCATATGTGTGTGTGCACTTCTTTCTCTCTAAAATAAATAAAGATACTTAGAAAAAATTTACAATAAATTGGGGATAGCAACTCATTGTTTGCCCACTAAATATTGTAACTCATTATGGACAATAAAAAAAAGAAAAAAGTTACAATAAATACTATACCTGATAATGAAAAAAATATATAGATCTCTTTCCCTCCTTCCTGCCATGGAACAAGATGAAGACATTTAAAGGATCATTTTTACTTAATAGTGCGTGGATAATTCTAGCCAGTGCACAAGCTGGGCCAGGAAGGCTACAACATTGTTTTTGGGTGCTGGCAGTTGAATCCATACCATGTTCATGAGTCACGAGATAAATATTTTTAAGACCTTGTTTACCAAACTGGGGATTCACTGTAGTATTAATCAAAATCCCAATCTTTTTTTTTTCTTTTTCAAAATAGAAAAAGGTAACTAAAAACATAGGAAAATGCAAACATTTTCAAATAGATAAAAAAAATTTGAATTATCCAGAGTCATGGCCAGGAGAACCTGGCTGAATACTAGGCTATCCATGGTCCCCTGTCACAAGGACTGATCCAGATGACCCATGGAGGAGGTTATCCAGCGGAGTGGGGAGGGGAGGGCAGCGGGGAATTGGGGATAACAACTCATTGTTTGCCCACTAAATATTGTAACTTATTATGGACAATAAAATAATTTAAAAAATTGAAAAATAACCAAGTTGAAATATAACAGTATATGATTCCAAGTCATGCTGTAATGTGTTGTTATGTGAGTCATATGGAACTGAATAGTGATGGTGGACATAATGGTGTCCCCCAAACTTCATGTGCTAAAGCACGAATCCCAAAGTGACTATATATGTAGATAAGGGGGTGATTAAGGACATGTCCCTAGTCCCATAGGACTAGTGGTATCATGATAAGAAGTAGAAGCAGGGGCTGGAGAGATGGCTCAGTAGTTAACACACTTGCTTGCAAAGCCAAATGACCCAGGTTCGATTCCCCAGTACCCAAGTGCACAAAGTGGTGCGTGCATCTGGAGTTTATTTGCAGTGGCTGTAGGCCCTGGCATGCCCATTCTCTCTGTCTCTTCTCTTCTCTCTCCTTACAAGTAAATAATATTTTTTTTAAGTAGAAACAGTAAGGATGTAAAAGTCACAGGAAAAGTGCATGGGAGGACCTAGTAAGAAGGCCACCACCCACAGCCAAGGAGAGAGGCCTCACCAACTTCAATACCACCTCAGTGTTGGACTTTGTGCCCCCAGAGCATCCAGCTTGTAGAGGTCTGTTAAGTCTGAGCTAGGAGATGCAGTCTAACACAGATTAAATATTGATGCAAACAGAGATGTGTAGATAACATCCAAAAGCAGACCATGCTACATGGACAAGCCTTTGACAAAGACATCAACGTAATTTAATGAGGAAAAATGAGTGTTAAAAAATAACTGTAGGTTCCAGGTCAGCCTGGACTAGAGCAAGACCCTACCTCGAAAAACCAAAATAATAATAATTATTATAGTGAGCTGGGGAAATGGTTCCATGGTTAAAGGTGCTTGCTTGCAAAACCTGCCACCCCAACACCCACTGAAATCTGGCGGCAAAGTAGGGCATGCATCTGTGATGCCCATTCTCTGTGGCGATGCAAGGCAGAGGCAGGAGAATCTGAGCTCACAGGCCGGCTGGTCTGATGTTCCTTTGCAGCCACAAGAGAGCCTGTCATAAAGAAGGTGGAGCACAGACACCTCAAGGTTGTCCTCTGACCTCCACATGTGTGCTGTGGCATGTACACATACACACACACACACACACACACAAATAAACATTTGAAAAATAATTGTAGAAAAAACTAATAATTATAAAACAATGTGGTAGCTACATAAAAATGTCAATCTTTATGTAATTTTATATGCAAAAAATTCATTCAAGATACATTTATGTGTATAAATACAAAAGCTAAGACAATATAGCTAGAAGGAAATAACGGAAAATCACAACCGTGAAATGGGTAAGTTTCTAGACTTCACACAAAAATCACAACCACAAATGGGAAATATTTGATGAATTGTATCTCAGTCAAAACTGAAACTTGGGCTGGAGAGATGGCCAAGTGGTTAAGATGTTTGCTTGCAAAACCTGACAGCTCAGGTTCCATTTCCCAGAAGCCACATGAAGCCAGATGCACAAAGTGGTACATGCATCTGGAGATCATTTACAGAGGCAAGAAGCTCTGGTGTGCCTCTCTCTCTCTCTCTCTCTCTCTCTCTCTCTCTCTCTCTCTCTCTCTCTCTCTCTCTCTCTCTCTTTCTCTGTCCTTGCAAAGAAATAAATAAAATATTTTTTAAACTGAAACTTTGTTTCACTTTCAAAAGACACTGATAAGAAAATAAAGATAAGCTACAGACCTTGAGAAAATATTCACAATACAAATATCTATCCAACAACTTTATGTCCTTTATGAAAAGACCCATGCAACTTAATGAGAAGACAAGTAGTCCAATAAAAAGTGAGCAAAACAGGGGCTGGAGAGATGGCTAAGTGGTTAAGGTGCTTGCCTGCAAAGCCTAGTAACCCAGGTTCAAGTCCCCAGTCCCACATAAAGTCAGATTCACAAAGTGGCAAATGCACCTGGAGTTCATTTGCACACCCATTCTCTCTGTCTCTCTCTGCTTATAAATAAAAATATTTTTCTTTTTAAAATATTTTTCAAATATTTTATTTATTCATTTTCTAGCAGAGAGATACAGAGGGAGGGAGGGAGAGAGAGAGAGTGCACCAGGGCCACCACCTTGTGGGTCTGGCTTATGTGGATACTGGAGAATTGAACCAGGGGCCTTAGGCACTGGAGGCAAGTTCCTTAACTGCTGAGCCATCTCTCCAGCCCAACAAAAACATTTTTAAGTGAACAAAACAGGCTGGAGAGATAACTTAGCAGTTCAAGGCACTTACTTGCAGAGCCTGACAGCTCAGGTTTGATTCTCCAGTACCCATGTAAAGCTAAAAAGCTAAATGCATGAAGTGGTGCATGTATTTGAGTTCATTTGCAGTGACAGGAGGCCCTGGCATGCTCATATAGTTCTCTCTCTCTCTCTCTCTCTCTCTCTCTCTCTCTCTCTCTCTCTCTCTCTCTCCCTCCCTCCCTCAAATAAACAGAGAAGTACAAATTAAGAATCATCATGCCTGCCCCCTGGAATTCATCTTCCTGCTCCCAACCCCCCTCTTCCTATTCCAGACGCTGCTGGCTTTGCTGATCTTGGTGCTGTACCTGGGCACAGGGATTTCAGGTGAGCATTCTGGAATCTGAGAAAGGAGGGGGCAAGTCTGTGCTGAGTGAGGATATGGATGTCTATGGGGGGGGGCTCCCACAACCTGCCCACTCCTACTTCCTCTCCCCACCCGCTGATGTCAAGGGCCACTCGCCTCGTTAAGCAGTGGTGTTTGTGCCTGTTGCAGGGAGCAATCGCGAGGTGTCAGAAAGGATCAGAGAATGCGCCTACCCTCAGAATCCCTTGGCATCCCAGGTAACAGATATGAAATGTACTGGGGAATTCTGAGGGGTGGGAACCCAGGAAGGCTTCTCCCAATAAATGTCATTGGCAAGCTAGTTTGGGAAGGGTAAATGGGAGCTGGCCAGGCAGAGAAGGTCGGGCTGGGCACCCCAGGTAGCCTGAGCAGTGTGTGCAAAGGCCCAGGGGACTTTCGGAAAGTTCTCAAGACTTTGATGTGTGCTTTGGTGTGTGCCTTTCAGGGGTTTGAGGATCAGACCAATGACCCTGCGGAAGAACCACTCCGGACCCTGAGAAGCTGGCTGACAAAGAACTTCTACGTTTTCTTGGAGAAGTTAGAGGAGGAGGTGAAGGAGCTTGAGCAGCTTGTGAGGGACCTGGAGTTTTGGCTGGATGCTCTTCTGGGGGAGCTACACCCAGGGGACGCCTGCTTCACCCCCAAAAGCCACCTGTGAAGTCCATGTGCTGGGGGCCTTCGGAGCTGAGGGGGTAGAAAGGGTGAGCTCTGGCCAAGGTCAAAGCAGAGGAGAAAATAAAGTGATCAGGGACTAAAATCCATGGTTCATGTTCACGGTCACTGATAGAAACAGCCTGGCCCATGGCTGTGACCCACTGGAAGCGTCCCAGGCTTCCCAGCTGGCTGTGAGTTCAAGATTCTTCTCTTCCACTTACCTAAGACAGTGGGGTACATTTCCCTAACCTCTCTGAGATTCAGGGCTTCTCCAGAAACACACACATTGCTTCATCAAGCGGCAGAGTACATCAAGAGCGTGCAGAGAAGCCCGGCATATAATAGGAACCTGATAAACACACCATCTTTTCTCCCGTTGGTTTCTTTCTGAAGAAAAGCAGATAGAAACCAACCAGGCAGGAGCTCCAGCAGCACATCACTTAGGACATGGTACGTACTCATACAGAAATTGGCTAGGCAGCTTAGGGTCACAGGGCCCCAAAAGTGAATGGTTCTTTTTCTCTTGGCTAAAAGTGGGGAATGTCCTTGAGCCTGTAAGGAGGAATCTGGTTCCCCCTTATCTCTTTTTCCCTGAAGGAGTTCCTCTTCCCTAGAAACCAGGTATAACGATGTGACCACGGCTATGAGGTGCCTGGACACCTGGCGTGGTGACTTTTCTGGCCAGCTCATGCCCCCAATTCAAGCAAAGCCTTATTCCTATAATAAACCCTGATCCGGGCAACCATGTGAATTACCCAATCAAGACCTCTTCGCTTGGGAGCTTTCTGCTTTAATCTCTTAAATTTTGCTTAATGGTACCCCATTTCTGGGGACCCCCTCCTGCTGGACAGGAGCTTAGTCTTGTTTCCCTCTCGTAAGCTCTATAATAAAAGTTTTCCAAACCTCACCCTCTGTGGCCCATGGATTTCATTCTTCAAAGTCACATGACAAAAACCTGGAAGTTTTGTGTGACCGTGAACATCCAGCACCCTAACTCCCCGGTTAAATGCCCAACCAAGAGCCAAGAAAGGCTCCATCCCTCCCAAAGACACCCCAAATTCCTGTATCACTTCCTCCCTAAAATTAATAGGAGGACCTTCATTCTGAGTTATAAATATCATGTGAGACCCAACCCACTGACTGTTGGTAGAAGCAAAAAAACTAAAATGGCTGTATAGTGTCCTTAGTGTTTATCGTCATCTCCCTGGAGCTGGTTGTCAGGCCAGTAGTGAGAGTATCACTCATATTTAAATCACCGCTTCCTCTGTAATGTCTTCTGGACCCTGACAGATTGACCAAGGTGCTATCTCATGCTGGGTAGTTGACTATCTTTTCTTGTATTGATGGATCTTGGTTCTCCCATGGTGAATACCAATAACCCCACTGAGGAGGACCCTCCGTGAAATGGGGGCGGGGGAGAGGGGATTATAAATAAGAGTTTAGCCAACACATGATTTAGTCATACAGTAAAGTACATAATTAATTTTAAAAATTAAACAATTTTTAAAAGGGGCAATTGGACACTAGCTATCATGATAGCAAATGCATTTACTCTTTGGCACAGAGATCTGCTTTAGGGAATTGGTCCCACAGCTACCCTTACATACTGGTGAAGGCACACTTGAATAAGGTTATTCACCCTAGCTTTGGTACAACAGGATAATAAATGGTCCTTGTTGATGTCACACCAATTTTTGATGGTGGAAACGTCTTCTGTTATCAGTTTGTGAGCTGATAAAGAACAGCATGTCACTTAGAGTAACTTTGGGCTTATGGGGGTGTATTCAAGAAGCCAGAATCTTCTAGAGCATACTGTGCCTTAGAACACAGTAGGATCAGTTCCTGATTGCACCAGTGTCCCAGCAGCAGGAACCCCTGGCATCTCCTGGCACACCACCTTCACCTTGACTTGGCCACTTCCCGGTGTCCGTTCCCTTTCTCAGGCCTGCCCCTGCTCTCCCCGCGTCTAAGCCTCTAACTTCTCTAACTCAGCACCCAGAGCCCTCATAACTCTCATCTGCTCCTGGTCCACGTGACCATTTCCTTTCTCGTGACCTTCCTGATTCTACTGACCATGTGCCACCCGACCACATTTCCCAGGTGAAACTCCAGAGGACTGGGTGATTGGATGGTCTAGAGATTCTTCTGTCAACTGTGCCTTTGGGTTGACCCTGAGGTGACCATCCTTCATCCAATCAGGGCGGAGAAAAGAGGACAGAATATAGTCAGCTCTCTGTATGCACAGAGCTTGCAATCATGAATCAGAACCACTCAAGGAAAAAAAATCAGATTATTGCCAAGGCTCTTGGTTGCCCACCAGAACTAGAGGGTAAGACCCTATTGCTAAAGACACCACATGCTTCAGTTCCAGGACACAAGCTGGAACTGAGCAGGTTCCTTCCTGCTGGCTAGCTGTCCTAGTGCTGTGCAGGCTGCTGGGGAGAAAAGTCATCAATAGCCTTACCCAGCAGTGGACCCTGCAGGCTACACAACTGGCCACCCAGATCAGATGTGCCCAGTAGTAGTGGCACATCTGTTATAGGGGTAATAAAACAGATAGTGCTCTAATTCGACTTGAGGCCCACTCCATGGAAAAGAAGTCATGCCTGATACTGAAAACCTAGTCAAAAGCCTATGCCTGAAGGAGGGTCCCAAACCCTCAGGGGGAAGGTTACTGCCATTGTTGGGCTTCTTTGAGGTGCTATATCCACACCAAATTGCCCTATATATGCATAGGTATATGTATGCATATACCTATGCATATATATCAGTGCTACTCTTATGTTTTGTGATGGAACTTTCTCTTTTCAGATGACAATGATGGCCTGGGAGACTCAAAGCTCATGGAAGTCCTGAGAAGTGACAGATAAGTGCTCCATCGTGGCCCTCCATTGGCTCAGGGTCTAGAGTAAAGAGGTGGTGGAAAGAACGTAAGAGCCAAAGGAGGGGAGGGAGTGCTTTGGAACTAAAGTGGTCATCGTACGTATGACCTCACAGAGGCCATTGTTACTCCATCGAGACCTGCACAATATTGGGCCTATGAACAAGCCAGGATAATGAAGGGATCAAAACAAAAAGATATTAATATAGAAGAGAGAATAAGAAGGAAAAAGTGGGAGGGGCTCAGTGAAGGGGAGAAAAGGCTGATGGAAAGGATTATGTAATTTTTTAAATAGTTGTATTTATTTATTTGCAAGGAGGGAGAAAGAGAGAGAAGGAGGGAGAAGGGAGAGAATGGGTGCAGGGCCTCCAGCCACTGCAAACAAATTCCAGATGCATGCCCCACTCTGTGCATCTGGCTTTATGTGGGTACTGGGGAATCGAACCAGGGTCATTAGGCTTTGCAGGCAAGTGCCTTAATTGCTGAGTCATCTCTCCAGCCCTATGTAAAGTTGTAATAAAGTTTTTTATTTTTAAAAAATTTTAAAGATAAATTAATTTTTATTTTACAAAAGAAAGGGAACTGTACTGGACACAGGCTTTTTTCTCTTGACATTATTCCCTAAATAATACAATGTAATAGCTGCTTCGATACACTTCCCTTGCATCAGGTGGTACAATGCCTAGAGATGACTCAGCTTATGGGAGGGTGATAGTTATTCACAAAAATAAAAGATTTGAGCATCCTCAGATTTTGGAGCCTGCAGGGTTCCTAGAGCCAGTCTCTGGAAACCAAGGGCCACAGGACTCTAGAAAAGAGCTGACTCATGCAAGAAATTGACTTTCCCAGGACTATTCTATGAATTCCCTCAGCACGGTGGTCAGGAATGCAGCAGAGAGAGTGATAGCTAGCCACCCGCTTCGAAGCTCCAAGAGTCACCACCAGAGTTGGAGATTTGAATAAGACAGACATAAAAAGCAGATCAGGTCCCAGGAAGATTCCAGAGCTGAGCTAAGGCCAACTCCAAGTGAGACAGCAGCATTGCTGAGAGTGAGGTAGACGGTCATCAGTCACCAGCATCGCCTGGTTGAGCTCCTGACCTGCGTCAACAGCTCAAGATTCCCCAGATGCACAGAGTGGAGCAGGCATCTGGAGTTTATTTGCAGTGGCAAGAGGCCCTGGTGTGCCCATTCTCTCTCTCTCTCTCTCTCTCTCTCTCTCTCTCTCTCTCTCTCTCTCTCTCTCTCTTTCTCTGTCTCTCTCTCAAATACACAAATAACAATAAACAATTCTTAAAAATTAGTCACATTGGGGAATATTTCATTCTCTATCTTCCTTCCATTTCTGGGTATGTCAAATACAAATGACATACTTCAAAAGAAGCATATAACTCTTTGAAGTCTGTTCCCATTTGAATGAGGACATAATACTGCCTGGCAGACCTTTCATGCAGACCAGGTAGCTTTCCCTTTGGGAAAAGGAAATGGCTTTTGCTGAGAAAGTCATAATTCTTTCATTCAATCAAAGAGCCTTTATGGGGCTGGAGAGATGGCTCAGTGGTTAAGGCGCTTGCCTCCAAAGCCTAACAATCCAGGTTGTGCATCATGTAAAGCCACACGCACAAAGTGGCACATGCATCTGGAGTTCGTTTGCAATAGCTAGAGGCCCAGGTCTATTCTCTCTCTCTCGCTCGCTGTCTCTCTCTCTTGCTCTCTCTCTCTCTTGCTCTCTCTCTCTCTCGCTCTCACTCACTCGCTCTCTCCCCTTGCAAATTAATAAATAAATAAAATATTTTCAAAAACAAGAAATCCAAACAAGGCCATATCAGGGGTTCTTAAACAAGATCTCAGACAAGACTGCACTGGAGGAGAGAGATGGAGGCTTGTCTTGGGCAGTGTCAGAGCAGGCTGTGGTGAGGAAGAAATGGATGCGGGAGCCATCTTGGAATAGGCCGCTCCATGAAGCCAGCATTTGGCCATACAGAAGGTCTTGTAGTTTTCACCAAAGAAAAAGCAGCAGCCCTGGAAACCCCTGCGTTACAGTGAACAAGAGCCACACCATCCTGCAACCGAGACCAACAGAAAGCTGCATCATTCACACAGGTTCTTCAAACCACTTAACTGTGAAGTAAATATTTCATTCCATCAACGCGTTATCAAAGTACATATTCTTGCAAGCGATGGATGGAAAATCAGTCTTCCACCGCCTTCCCTCTCCCAGGATCAAAGTGCTCTGATAATGTGTTGGAATTCTGGAAGAGCATATTTGAGCTCAATTACTCCAGTAAAGTGCACGTAAAAGCCTAGTAACTTAGTGGCACATGTATATAAATAAGAGAAAAATCAGAGAATATATATATACAGAAGCATAAATAAACCATAAACTCAACAGAAAGCCAGAGTCATCTCAGATACACACAGGATCCCCAAAAAAGTAACTGGGGTCACCGGCTTGGAAATCTTTGCACAAAATTATCAACAAAGGAAAAGCATAATTGTACCCTTGGAGAGTATTTTATTTTTATAAGTACAATGACAACACGAATTGCTTATAACAATGTGAAGGGGAAAGCTAATCAGAACCTAGTAGTGAAGTCAATAGATGAAAAAATGTTTCAAGTAAAATTTAAACAATAAAATGAAATAGAGCAGGACGTGCTGAGGGGAATATGGGAAATGGGTCTAGGCAGCCATTCCTCAGGCCTTGCTTGGTCTTCTTAGGGAGAAATCTGGTCAGTGGGGGAAATGTCACGACTTCCCAATTACCCACATTTCTTGTTTCAGGCACCTGGAGCATGAGGTCAGCACCACAGATAATTAAAACCTTTTAATTAGTTTGAGTTAATGGGCTCTCCCTTATCTCTCTTTACTAATAGATACATTAGGCAACTTTCCTAATAGTCCCTCAGGCTCCCCGATTTGGCGAACACTGGTTTAGTCTGGCTTTTCTTTTGTTTTCTTGCTCTGGATCAGCCTGTTTTCTTCCCTTAGCTTGCATGCTGTGGGGAAGCAGCAATCATTCAGATAACTCATGTATAAAGATAACAGAAGCCGGGCGTGGTGGCGCACACCTTTAGTCCCAGCACTTGGGAGGCAGAGGTTGGAGAATTTCCATGAGTTCAAGGCCACCCTGAGACTACCGAGTGAATTCCAGGTCAGCCTGGACTAGAGCAAGAACCTACCCCGAAAAACCAAAAACAAAAACAGAGGACTGGAGAGATGGTTCAGTGGTTAAGGGCACTTTCTTGCAAAGTCTGACAGCCTAGGTTCGATTCCCCAGTACCCACTAAGTGGCATATGTGTCTGGAATTCATTGTTTGCAGTGGCAGGAGGTCCTGGCACACCCATTCTCTCTCTCTCTCTCTCTCTCTCTCTCTCTCTCTCTCTCTCTCTCTCTCTCTCTCATATATATATATATATATATATATATATATATATATATATATATATATATGTAGTAGTTTTAAATAAATGTCCCCCAATAGAATTTATTATAATTGTGTTTATTATAATTGTGAATTATCTTCAGCCTTCTGGCTGGAGGAAGTGTCACTTTGGCCTGACCTCCTGGGGTCATGATACCCTTTCTAAATTGGATGCAAAATACTAGGGATAGATATGCAAAAGAAAAGCTGGAATCCCAGTCTGGCAGTTCTGCATTTTTGTGAATTACAGTGTTACAGTGTGCTTGCTTGCTTCTGAAGGTGCTGTCTCTGTCTCTCCTTGGATCTGTGAAAGGGGGCCAGCCTTTTTCCTTAACTTCCCCTGGGTCTGTTACTTCAATAAATACTTTCCTCCCCAAAATTGTGCCTGGTTTGGAGATTCATCACAGCGACGTGTGGCTGACTACAACAATATATATATATATATGATCATTGTGATATATATATCACAATATCACAATGATCTGACACTATAAACAAAACTTGATTGTGGTAACATCAATGTGTATTGCCCACAAATACCAGGTTTGTTTCCTAGCTAACATTTAGAGGCGTCTCCCTGTCTCCCAGTGCTATGGTCAGGATTTGGTCCAGTGTTGTTGATGAGGAGGAAACTGAGGCACAGCATGCTCACATCATTGTTAACCCTTTCTCCACTGCAAGGCAGGAGCCAGGTTTCGAACCTGCCGGGTGGGCATCAAGCCCTCACCTCCTCCCTACTGTTTAGCCCAGCCAAGATAACCTCTTTCCTCTTTTAAAAAGTTTACGTTTTATTGTTAAGTAATCATCTACCAATTAAATTTATAAGGGCATAAATATTCATTGCACGCTACTACATGCAGGGTACATATAGAGAGAAGTACTTTCTATAGGGAAGCCAAGAATCAGAGATGGGGAAATGAAATCTCTACATTGATTTACAAGCCATTGGGTGGAGTGCCAAAGTCACCTAATTAATTACCAATGAGCTATATAAATATTTACTGGCCCAACTCAGAGGTCAGAGAAGGGATAGGGTGCTGGAAGGGCTGTAGCCTTGCCAGGTCGGTGAGTCCATCTAGATCAGAAAATGTTGGAACAGAAAGCGGACTGTAACGCATGGGGAGTGGAGAAAGCAGAGGTGAATACAGGCTAGGGCAGAGGGGAGCCACAGTTCAGGTGCAGATGTGTGGCTTGGCCTTGGCCTTGGCCTTGAGAAGCTCATCCCAGCTCCAAGGAAAGATTTACACTCAAAGGGTCTAAGAAACAAGGATTGGAGACCCACTGAGTCTGCGCACAAGCAGGGATGTCCATTTCCAGTCTGCTTGTCACGTTTCTGATGAAGCCAAGTAAAAATGTGGATTTAATTTGTTCTCTTAATCCACAAATTTGTTCAACAAAATTGTGAAATGCACTAAATTCAATTTGGTTCCAATCTGGCTGTCAAGAGGACAATTGAGGGTGATGAAGGATAGGGCCCAAAAAGACGCCTCCCAAGGCACCGGAATCTCTCCCGTGGCGACATTTCCATGAGCAAACACATCCCGGCCTGAGGGCCAGGAAGGCAGAAGACCAGAGCTTAATTCAGACTCTGGGCTGGCCTTCTTATTATAACTGTCCCAAATAAAGGGTAGGAGTCACTGGGGTGATCCATCCAACTCACTGGAAGCCTCAGAGCCTCCTCTGTTGTTGGGGGCTTCCTTTAAGCAGCTGTTGGCATGTTAGGAGGACATAATGGGACTAGAGAGATGGCTCAGCGGTTAAGGCACTTGCCTGCAAAGCCTAATGACCAGGGTTCGATTCCCCAGGACCCACATAAAGCCAGATGCACAAAGTGGTACAGGCATCTGGAGTCCATTTGCAGAGTCTGGAGGCCCTGGTGTGCCCATTCTCTCTCTTGCTCTCTTTCTCTGTCCTTGCAAATAAATAAACTTTTTTCATTTTGAAAAAAATAAGAAAAGAAAGTGTTTGCCCAGCTCCGCTACCTCATTTAGATTTGAGATTATCTGGGAAATAATCTTTTTGTTGTGTCTCATTTTTGGTGTTTGAAGCAGGGTCCCTCTCTAGCTCAGGTTGACCTGGAGTACACTCTCTAGTCCAGGCTGGCCTCAAGCTCACAGCCATCCTCCTACCTCAGTGCTGAGATTATAGGTGTGAGCCACCATGCCCAGTGGTACTGACATTTTTATAGGTGTATATAATGTGTTTCTATCATAATCTTCTCCGTTATTTCTGTTTGCCCGCCCACGCCCCTTCTCCTAAACGTCTTTATCCAACCCAGCCCCTCTCCTGCCTCAATGGCATTTTTCCCTTGTGTGTAGGTGACACCCACTGAGTTTCATTAAGGTCGCCAGCACATGCACTTGACCAGAGGCTGCACCTCTGCAGAAAGCATCTCCCCCTCCTCCAGGGACTAGAAACTGCCAGCACCTGCTTGGGGAAGGATGAGGGGGGTCCTCATGCCTCCTCCCCTCCATCCCCACCTGACCCCGTCCACCTCTGCTTTCATACACATGTGTTCTACTGTGTCTGCCCCTGGGTCCCTCTCTCCCCCCACTCATGGCTCCTGGCCTTTATTCACACTCATTCAACTTACATACAAAGCTCAAAATTTAAAGCTAGTAGTCACATGTAAGACAGAACATGTGGGGTTTGTCTTTCTGTCACTGAACATACTGTCCAGTTCCTGCAAATTTCATAGTTTCATTTTTCTTTACAGGTGAATAAAACTCCGCTGTGTAGATGGACCACATGGTCACTATCCACTCCTTTGCTGATGGGCATCTAGGCAGATCCCACTTCCTAGCTATTGTGACTAGATCGGCAGTGCACAGGCATGAGTCAGCATCTCTAGTAGAATGGAGAGTCCTTGGGGTGCGTGCCCGGGAGTGGTATAGATGGGTCATATGGTAGTTTGATTTCCAGCTTTTTGAGAAACCTCCACATTGATTTCCATCATAGTGGACAAATGATCTTTTTAACACCCCAATACAGGGGCTGCTGCGGTTGACTTTATCTCGCCTACTTTGGAGGTTTGATCCAGGGGTCCCCCATAAACTTATACATTCCGAATGCTCCATCCCCAGCTGATGGCAATTTTGGAATTAGAACCTTGTTGGAGCTGTCTTGTTGGGGGTCGGCTTATGGGGGTTCTAGCCAGCTTCCTCTTGCCAGTGTTTGGCACACTCTCCTGCTGCTGTTGTCCACCTGATGATGGACAGGAGATGATGTCCACCCTCTGCTCATGCCAACATTTTCCCTGCCATCATGGAGCTTCCCCTTGGAGTCTATAAGCCAAAATAAACCCATTCCTCCACAAGCTGCTTTTGGTCGGGTTCTTTCTCCCAGCAACTAGAAAGCTGACTGCAACACCTACCCTTGAGCCTAGGCCGAGTGCACATGGGAGGAGCCGATGTCAAGAGCCACAGGACAGGCAGGACTTTGGGATCAAGCCGACCTGATCACAGCCCTGTCCTTTAGCTCCACTTCAAAACCACGTGACCTCCAGCCTTCTGAGCTCCAAGCTGCTTGCCCCATAAAATACAGTATGTCTACACATCTCCTGGGCCTACTGAGGGGATTAAGTAATGGCCAACTTTTACTTGGTGTTTACTGTGCTCCTGGCACTATTTTAAGTGCTTTACAGGCATGACCTGATTTCATCCTCACAAGTCTCTAGGACAATTGCTATCAGTGCCTTCATTCTTCACATCAGGAGACTGGGAGAGCCATGCAGAAATATTCCAGGGTCTCCCAGTAAGTGATGGAGCCAGGAGACAAAGTCAGACAAGCAAACTCTGGGCTTAAGCCCCACCCTGCGCTCCTTCCGGAGTAAATGAGGTAATGCGCACGCGAGAGCTATGTAAACTCTGACACACTATATAAATGTCACTCAGTATTACTTCTCTCCTCCCACCTTGGTCATTAAAGCCATGAGAGACCCAATGAATCTATGGTTCAGATATTTTCTCACAGCTGTAGGCTGGCCCCTGGGTTCACACTTCCTCTCAGCCTGCCCTTGACTCCAAGGCTTCACCTGGAAGCCCATCTGATTCTCCCTCAGTCGCTTCTTGGGTGTGGCTGGCTGGTGCTCACAGAGCAGGAGCAGATGAGAGGCTAGGCCCTGTCCATAGCGATCCTCCCCTCAGCGACCCTAAAGACCACCAGGACAAGCCAGGGCCATCAGCGTGCTCCCTGATCTCATGAGAGCCAGGGTAGTGTGAAGTCAGAGAAGCCAGGCTCCAGTGAGTCCTGGGGAGGAGGCTTTGCAGCTAGTGTCGCCGTGAGCATCACCTTAGCCTGCCTGCTGGCACCTGTAGGAAGAACCATGTTCGCTCTTGGCTCTCCTGACACAGGCCACCCCCATGTCCTATCTCTCACTTACCGTTCTTTTCCCAGGAGGCATTTTTTGTTCTTGAAGTCTCTTTGATTCCTGCATATCAAAACACATCCTCTCTAGCAAAACCCAGGGAAAATGTAACAGAAAAAAATTTGAAAAAAATAACAGAATAACCTGGGTGTGGTGTGGTGTCTCACACCATTAACCCTGGCACTTGGGAGGCCGAGGCAGGAGGATCACCAGGAAGGTGAGACCAGCTTGAGCTAGGGAATGAGTTTCGGGTCAGACTGAGTTAGAGTGAGACCCTGCCTCAAATGATAACAAGAACAACAATAATAATAATAGGAACAAAACCAAAAATTCAGTAGCAGTTGTCAGGGGCTGGTGGGAAGAGGTGACGGAGAGATTCCGAATGTGTGTAAAATTTCCATTTGGGAGGACAAAATATTCCAGAAGAAAGACAATGAGCTGGGCAATGTGCCTTTAATCCCAGCACTAGGGAGGCAGAGGTAAGAGGGTCACAGTGAGTTCAAGGCCAGCCTGAGACTACATAGAGAATTCCAGGTCAGCCTGGGCTGGAGTGAGACCCTACCTCGGAAAAACGGGAAAAAAATTGGTGGCGATGGTTGGCTTCCTGTGGCTGTATTGTATACTTTTATGTTATACACATTTTGCTGTAATAAAATCAGTCTTCCAGGAGAGCATGACACCGTGACCCCAAGTCAGCCCAAACAGGGTTTTATGAGCTCCCTCCAGGTTTTTCAGTCATGTCTGAACAATTACAGTCGGAACTGCAAGTGTGGTTTTGCACCCTCTCTCTTCTCTCTTCTGATCCAACAAGACCATCAGCCTTTTTCTCATGCACATCGAACATCTCAGAGAACACATCACTAGTATTAATCAATGAATTTTTAAAAAATGAAAGAGGGGCTGGGGAGATTGCCCAGTGGTTAAAGGCAAGTGCTTGCAAAGCTTGTCAGCTGGAGTTCAATTCACCAAACGCCCATGTGAACTTGGGTGGGCACCAGCAGGAAACCTTGTCCCCACCTGCCACACACACACACACACACACACAAATACAAATAAATTTTTTTTAAAAAGAAAGAAAACAAAAGAGCCAAAACCTGGAAATGTGCTAAATATTCTACTTAAAACCAAAAGATTGTCCATCTGAAGATTTTTGTAATTTTAATTTTAATTTTTTTTTTGCTGGGCCTGGTGGTGCATGCCTTTAACCCTAGCACTCACGAGGCAGAGGTAGGAGGATCACTGTGAGTTTGAGGCCAGCCTGAGACTGCATAGTGAATTCCAGGTCAGCCTGGGCTACAGTGAGACCCTACCTCAAAAAATATATGTTTTTGTTTATTTACCTGAGTATATGGACATTCAGGGCCTCTTACCACTGCAAAGGAACTCCAGACACACATACCACTTTGTGTATCAGGTTTTATGTGGGTACTGGGTAATTAAACCCCAGGTTAGCAGGCTTTGCAAGCAAGTGCCTTTTAACTGTTGGTCCATCTTCCCAGTCCTCCTCAGAGAATTTTTTTTAATGTATATTGCTTAAAAGAGACATAAATAAAAAACACAGAAAAGTTGAATGGAAAGAATGAGAAAATGTTTCTTCAAAAACACTAACAATAAACAGAAATAAATTATAGCTTTCAAAAAAGAGATATATCTCTACTAACATTAGATAAAATAGACTTGGGACAGAAGTATTAATAGACATAATGAATAACA
>PVHP010001363.1:0-107472 GCA_004024765.1 Zapus hudsonius
ATTTCCCATATAACCACTGTCTCTACATAAACCTTATTAAGTACACTTGGCAGGCCTGTTCAATCTACATTGACCCATCACCATCACCCAAAGTTTACAATTTATGTTGACTTTCACTCTGGGTATGAGACATTCTGTGGGTTTTAATAGATGCAGAATGCATGTACCACCATTATCTTATCATCCTTTCACCTTCATAACAATCCTCTGTGCTCCTATTTAGCTTTCTTCTGACCCTTATTCTACGTTCTCGCCTCTAATGTCATATAGATGCAATCATGCCATGTGCAACCTATTCAGATTGACTTATTTCACTTTTAGTATCCAGTTAAGTCTCCTCATGTCCTTTCATGGCTTGGCAATGCAGTTCTTTTTAGTGATGAATAATGCCCAATTGTCCAGTATAACAGTTTAGTTATCACTTTCTATTCCTGTTCTTACAAAAGGACATCTTGGTTACTTCCAAGTTCGGGCTATTATGAATAAAGTTGCTATAAACATTCTATACACATTTGTGTGTGGGCAGATGCTTCAGTTCCTTTGGAGACTCCTGTTGATGCATCTTCACGATTGTGGTTCTTTCCTCAGCTATGTTTGGTTTCATAATGAGCCCATCAGAGACATTCTTTATTTCTGTAGCAGCAGTTTTGGTCTCTAATATTTTGTTCTGGTTCTTTCTTAGAACTTGCATCTCTCTACTTATATTTTCCTTCTGTGTTTTTTTTGAATGCAGTCTACATTATCCATCTGATCCCTTGGCATATGAACCATAGTTGTTTAAGTTCTGCATCAGTTAATTCCAACATCCTTGCCATACTTATCATGTTTAGTCTGATTTTATGCTTATGCTCTTACTTGCTCTTACTTCAATGCTTTTATATTTTTCTTTTTAGTATGTCTTGCAATTTTGTCTTTTTAGTCTGATATACTTATCAGAAAAGGCATTAGACCTTTGTAATGTGGTTGTGATATGTAGCGGCGGGGAAATGTTCTCTAGTCTCATGATCAGGTCTATCATATAGTGAGTCTATACCTCTGGAATATGAACCTTAACAAGTACATATGAAAGTTTTCCTTCCTATAGATACACAGTGTGGCTTGAATTGTAATAACACTCCAGTGTTGGGACATAGTGAGAGTTTCTTCTGAGGGTCCTTTTCATAAAGAACAGAGTTATCTGTCTCCAGACAGTTCATTGTTCCCTTCCACTGCCAGAATCAGGAGTGGGTTATTCATTTATATTCACTGAGAACCTGGTAGAGTTCCAGGAAGGAAAACTCTCAGATTCTTCTTGGGGGCACCCAAGAAGTTAGGAAGAAGAGGAGTTAGGGTCCTTCAGACTTACACTTATCTAGCTTCATTCAGTCCGTTACTGTCCAGTGTTTCCTGCTTTGATACTGGTTCTGAGGGACACCCACTCTGCAGAGCTGTGGTCTTGTCCCTTGGGTGCAGCTATTTGCTGGTCAACATCTCATGTATGTCTAAAAAAGCCTTGCTGATCTTTCTGCTTGTTCAGCTTGTCACTGTGAGTAGAGTGGAGACTTCCCAGCTTCTTTCATGCGGATCTGGAGGGAGGTATTTTTTCTACCAAAAGAGAACTAGCTTGTACCTCTGTGAGTTCCCATGTTCATTTCCTGAACGCTTTGTAGTCTGGAAATGCCTTCCGATATTGCTATTCTGGGTATTTTATTTTCACCATTACTTATAATCTACAATTTACTACTTTAAAAATTTCATTATTTCAATTAATGTTTTACTTAGCACAATCATGGTTTTCATACATTTATGCCATTGTCGTTTATTCATAGCCATTCCTTACCCTCTTGTTAAAATTTTATTCTGATTTTACTGATGGACATCTCCAAGTACTTTCTAAGAAAGTATGGAGTGGAAATATTTTAGTTGGAAATGGTTTTATTTTGCATTCCTACTTCAACTGATAGTTTGACTGGCTGTGGAGTTTTCAAGTCAAAATTGTTTTCCTTTTGGCTTGGGAAGGCCAACTTCATGGTTATTTAGCCTTCGCTTTGCTCAGAAGCAGAATCTGGTAGTCTTAGTGTTCACTTTCCACACATGCTTTAAGTTCTTTGGTTTGTTGTAGAAGGTCTAAAATGACACCAGAAAAGAAAAATCCAGTTTCTTTTTGATTGTTCCCACTTTCATTTTAACCATTCCATTTAAAGAATGTTTTTTCAACTTTGTGAAAACTTCTCATTATTCCTATTCTTATTTAACATTTTCCATTTCTTTTTTTTAAATATCTCTTATTTTTAGATGTTGGAATTCTTATTCTGATTCTTTTGGACTTTTTTCTCTTCTATAATTTCTTTTTTTAAATATATATTTATTATCCATAATGAGTTACATTATTTAGTGGACAAACAATGAGTGTTATTCTAATTCCCCAGTGCCCCCCCCCCCCCATCGCCAGTCAACTGGATATCCTCCTTCGTGGGTCGTCTGGATCAGTCCTTGTGGCAGGGGACCATGGATAGCCTAGTACTCAGCCCGGTCCTCCTGGCCCAAGTGTGTTGATACTGAAGGGTGCCATGCCTCTGGATAGTCTCTCCCACCACGGCTCTCACAATCTTTCAGCCCCTCTTCCACTCAGTTCCCTGAGTCGTGGTGGGTATTAAGGCTGCTTGAATGTTGTGAGCTTAGGGGTCTTTGTGTCAAAAATTGTTGGTTTCTGTCACCCTGGCTTATCCTGTCTTCATCGAATAGCTGTGACTGTGAGTCCCTTGTTCAACCCATCATTCTCTGCGGGGTTCCACATGAATCCTCCACGACATGACTGTGGTGGCTCATCTCTTGCCAGGATCTCAGATCTGCCTACGGTCGGATGGTAGGATTAGATGGGCCACAGCTCTCTTGCTGCATCCTGAAAAATACAAATACAATCTCCATTGAAGAGTGAGATCAGTCTAGGTTAAGAAATATACACAATACTGGATTACCAAGATTCCAGTGGATAGGGGACAGAGAGGAGGGAAATGGGGACACATTCACAAGATTTGCTCATACAATGTATATACTTATTCATAATAAAGACATTAAAAAAAGATTCTATTTTTAGTAGCCTCCCTGTCAATTGCTCCCATAGTGCATCTTTTCTTTTCTTTTCTTTTTTTAAATTGTCCATAATGAGTTACATTATTTAGTGGGCAAACAGTGAGTTGTTATCCCCAATTCCCTGATGCACCCCTCCCCCACCCCCAATCAGCTGGATATCCTCCTCTGTGGGTCTTCTGGATCAGTCCTTGTGACAGGGGACCATGGATAACCTAGTATTCAGCCAGGTTCTCCTGGCCCTAGTATGTTGTTACTGAGGGGTGCCATGCCTCTAGATAATCTCCCCCACCACGGCTCTCACAATCTTTCTGCCCCCTTTTCTGCTCAGTTCCCTGAGTCTTGGTGGGTGAGTATTAAGGCTGCTTTAATGTTGTGAGCTTAGGGGTCTTTGTGTCAAAAATCATTGGTTTCTGTCTCACTGGCTTATCCTGTGTTGATTGAATGGCTGTGGCTGTGGGTCCTTTGTTCATTTGATCATTCTCTGTGGGGTTCCATATAGATCCTCCACGATATGACTGTGGTGGCTCCTTTCGTGCCAGGATTTCTGCTATCGGCCTAGGGTCGGTTGGTAGGGTTAGATGGGCCCCAGCTCTCTCAATGCATCCTGTAAAACATAAACATAATCTCCATCAGAGAGTAAGGTCAGTGTAGGTTAACAAATACACACAATTCTGGATTACCTAGATTCTATTTTTAGTAGCCTCCCCATCATTCGCTCCCATAGTTCATCTTGTCTTGGGAGCCCTGGTGTCTCTCGCCCTGCATCCCAAGTTCCAGACAAGGGCTCCCCCTCACTAAGTGGAAAACTTGGCCAAATTTGAAAGCTGTTGATTGTCTCCCCCAGGCCAGGCTTCTCCATTACACAAGTGCTCCTTTCTTGGTTCGCTGTTCTCTCCCAGTCGGAGGTGTGGTCAGCCTACTCATGGCTGCGGATTGTGTTTCATGTCAGTGGTCTCTGTTTACTCCAGCTGTTGTTGATCAGCTTCCCCTGGCAGCTTGTGTAGTGCCTTCCAGCACTGTACTAACTGGCATCTGGAGGCTGGTTACCATTTCGGACCTTGAAGGGTCTCTCGATGATGATCGATGGCATTCTGTGGTTTCTTCAGCAACAGGGTTTTGCCTCAGGCCTCGGGAGGGCATTCAAGGGCTTTGACAGAATTCTGTCTTATTTTTGGAACCTCATGGGTCACTTTGGTCAACATCTTAGTAAGGGAAGGAACCAGTGACAGGGACCAGGGGTTGTCAGACTGATCAATTATTCACAGGCTTAGACTCACTTCCCTACTACTCATGGCCCCTCTTGCCAGTTGATGCCCACTACTTACTCAATAGGTTACACTATGCTCATGAGGATTGTATGTTTTTGATTCTAATTTGGTTTAGCCTCATGCTTAAGCCGTTCCTCTCCCCTCTTCCCTTACACCTCATTCATAACATCTTACTTCTTTCTACTAGTCTGCGTAGAGTTGACGTTTAGCCTGGTTAAGGACCACATATGAGGGAGAATATGTGGCGTTTGATTCTCTGATCTTTTGAGTGTTCACTTAGTAAGATTTGCTCAAAATCAGACCATTTTTTCCCTAAATTTTGATATGTCATTTTTCCTTTCAGCTGAGTAGAATTCCATCATGTCAATATACCACAGTTTCGCTGTCCATTCCTTCATGGATGGGCATTTGGGTTGATTCCAATTCTTGGCTATTATGAATTGAGCTGCTATAAATATGTTTGTTCAAAAGTTTCTGCATCGAGATATGACACCTTGTGGGTAGATGACTAGTAGAGGGATAGCTGGGTCCATTGGTGGTAGTTCTATGTCTTCTGTCTAGGAGTCTCCACACTGCTTTCCATAGTGGTTGAACGAGTTTGAAATCCAACCAGCAGTGAATGAGGGTTCCTTTTATCCCGCATCCTCGCCAGCAATGATCATTGTTGGTTTTCTATATGTTTGCCATTCTGACTTGGGTAAGGTGGTATCTCATTGTGGTTTTGATTTGCATTTCCCTGATGCTTAAGGATGCTGAGCACTTTCTTAGATGGGACAAGGCCATTTGTATTTCCTCCTCTGTGAATTCTCTGTTGAGATCGGTGCCCCATTTTGTGAGGGGGCTGTTTGAGATTTTATTCTGCATTTTTTTGAGTTCTCTGTAAGATCTGGAGATTAGGGCTTTGTCTGAGTTATAGCTGGTAATAATTGTCTCCCAGTTTGATGGGGGTCTATTGGCTCTGAGTATGGTTTGTTTGTCTGTACAGAAGCTTTTGAGCCTGATGAGGTCCCATTGGTTAAGTGATTATTGCATTTCCTGGGCTGCTGGAGTTTTGCTCAGGAAATTTTTCCCTACTACTATTTCATGTAGAGTTCTTCTTATTTTTTCTTCCAGGGTGTTCAGGGTTACAGGATTTACATTGAGGTCTTTGATCCATTTGGAGTTGATTTTTGTGCACGGTGAAAGGAGTGGGTCTATTTTCATTAAAAAAAATTTTTTTATTGTCCATAATGAGTTACAATATTTAGTGGGCAAACATGAATTGTTACCCCCAATTCCCCGCTGCCCTGCCCTCCCCAATCCACTGGATAACCTCCTCCATGGGTCATCTGGATCAGTCCTTGTGATAGGGGACCATGGATAGCCTAGTATTCAGCCAGGTTCTCCTGGCCATGCCTCTTGATAATCTCCCACACCACAGCTCTCACAATCTTTCCGCCCCCTCTTCTGCATAGTTCCCTGAGTCGTGGTGAATGAATATTATATAACGGATCATGTCATCTGCAAAGAGGGATAGTTTAATTTCTTCCTTTCCGATTTGTATCCCTTTTATGCCCTTCTCCTGTCTTATTGCTTGGGCTAGAACTTTGAGCACTATGTTAAAGAGCAGAGGTGAGAGTGGACTCCTCTTTCTTGTTCCTGAATTGAGTGGGAACTCCTTGAGTCCTTCCCCATTGAGAATGATTTGTGCTTTAGGAGTTTTGCAAATTGTCTTTACTAAGTTGAGGTATAGGCCGTCTATGCCTATTCTTTCCAGAGCTTTGAACATGAAGTGGTGTTGAATTTTGTCAAAGGCCTTCTCTGCATTTATTGAGATAACCATGTGGTTTTTTTTTGGTTGAGCCGATTAATGTGGTGGATTACATTTATCAACTTATGTGTATTGAACCATCTCTGCATCTCGGGGATGAAGCCAATTGGTCTGGTGGATAATATTTTTGATGTAGTGTTGTATCTGGTTTGCTAGGACTTTGTTCAGGATTTTTGTATCTAAATTCATCAGAGTTATGGGTCTGTAGTTCTCTTATTGTGTTGCATCCTTGCCTGGTTTGGGGATTAGGGCAATGGAAGCTTCATAAAAGGTGTTTGGAAGACTTCCCCCTTTTTCTATGCTTCTAACAAGCTTCAGAAAGATTGGTTTCAGCTCTATGATGAAGGCTTGGTAGAATTCAGCTGAGAAACCATCTGGTCCTGGGCTTTTCCTTTTCGGAAGATTTTTGATTTCATCTTCAATCTCTGTGGAAGTGATAGGTTTGTTTAGTGATTTTTTTCTTCTCTGGGCTAAGCTTTGGTAGTTGGTAGGTGTCCAGAAACTTATCCATTTCTTCCAGGTTCTCTAATTTTGTGGAGTATTGGTTTTGGAAGTATGACCTGATGATTCTTTCAATGTCTTCGGGATCTGTTGTGATCTCACCCTCGTCTTTTCTGATTTTGTTGATTTGGGCTTTCTCAGTTCTTTGTTTGATTAGATTGGCTAGGGGTTTGTCAGTCTTATTAACTTTTTCCAATAACTAACTCTTTGATTTATCTATTTTTTAAATCATTTTCTTGATTTCCAACTCATTAATCTCAACTCTGATTTTAATTATTTCCTTTCGTCTTGAGATCCTCGGGTTACCTTTTTCCATCTGTCCCAATGATCGTAGCTGGGTGGTTAGGTGATTGATTTGAGACCTCTCTGTCTTTGATAACAAGGCATTTAGCGCAATGAACTTCCCCCTTAGGACTGCCTTCATTGTGTCCCACAAGTTTTCAGATGGCAAGGGCTCGGGAAGCAGCTGGGAGGAGACAATGGCGATGGTGGGAGATTGGGGTTGGGGAAGGGAGGCTCTCTGTTCCTCTGTGGAGTAGAGAGCCGCTGGGGAATCCTTTCTGGGCTTGTACAGGAGCTGGGGAGAGGGTGGGCTTGGATTCAGGGCCGGCTGTGGTCCAGGGTTTGGATCCCAGCTGAAAAATCAAACCTTTACAGAGAGAGACCTGGCAACGCTGCTACTCGTCCGCCATCTTGCTCCTCCCTCCAGCTCTCATCTATAATTTCTTGGATTTTGCTTCAACATAATTCTAATTTTTCAAAACTTTTACAGGGCTACTTTTCCCTATAATGATATATTTTCTTACCTTAGTTTTCTATTAGAAAAACATCTAATTATTATAAAAGGTTAAAATAGTAAGATAAAATGTCTAAATAACCTCCATCTACCTAATTTCAACAAATGCTAAACTTTTGCCATAATTATCTCTCTACTTATATATGTTTTCTACAAATTAAACTCAAGGTATAATGAGACTATGTAGTCTCAGGGTGTCCTTGAACTCATGGCAATCCTCCTACCTCTGCCTCCTGAGTGCTGGGATTAAAGGCATGCACCACCAAGCCCGGCCAGGCTGATCAAATTTTCACAGGCTTAGACTCTCTCCCTTTCTATTCATGGCCCCTCTTTTCAGATGAAGCCCACTATTTGCTCAATAGGCTACAGTATACAAGTGAGGATTTTATGATTTTGAACCCATCTTGGTTTAGCTTCATGCTTAAGTCATCCCCTTCCCCCTGCATCCCATCCCTTACCCCTCTTTCATAAACTCTCATTTCTCTCAACTGGTCTGCATAGAGTTTACAATTAGCCTGGTTAGGACCTGCATATGAAGGAGAATATGCAGCATTTGACTCTCTGTTCTTTTGAGTGATCGCTTAGTAGGATCTGCTCCAAGTCAGACCATTTTTCTCTAAATTTCGATATGTCATTATTTTTGTATAGTTCTTTAAGCATAGGAATTCTTTCTCCTAATATCACAATACTATTATTAAAGTAAAAATAGAAGCAATTAGTGACATCCTTTATATTCAGTTTAATTCAATTTCCTCCATTTTCCAAAGTGTGTTTTATATATAGATTTTTAAAAAAAGATGTGCTCCATTCCAGATTTGTATACTTCATTTAGTTGACATGGTTTTGTCTTTTTCTAGGAGAATATTCCCCATCCTGCACATATCTGATTGTGTATTCTTGGTTATCATTTTATTTATTTTCTGATCTTTGTGTTGCTTATAATCTAGCCTTAAAGAATGTATTATTTGGGTCAAATTTTTTCCTGTGTTTACTTTCTGGGTTTAGTTGTATTTTTCACATGGTGCAATATAAGAAAGTATACAATGTCAGGTATTTCCAGTGACAGTGATGCCAAGTCTGAACCTTTTGTTAAGGAAGTAACCTCCAAGTTGCCCAACTGAAATGATTCAAGGGTTTTGACCCTTGTAATTAGTTTGTAGTTTTGGGAGTGATTAGTTTTCCAAAAATCATTCATCAAATGGTTTTAAAATCAGTTGATGATGTCACATGCATATAATGCAGAATATATATATGTATATGTATATATGTAGCATATATGTATATGTATATATGTGTAAGTCAGAGATCAACTTTGGGTATTTTCCTCAGTTGTGTGTCCATAGCTATTGTGCCATGGAGCACATATAGAGATCATAGGGAAACTTGGACTTTTGCCACTGTAAATGAATGTTAGACTAGCTGTCCTGTAAGGTTTGTATTCTCCAGGCTCTGCCTTCCATCGATGTAGGTGCATTGTGATGCATGTACTACTTTGCATCTAGCTTATGCGGTTCTTAGGGACTTGTACCCTGGGCTGGTAGGTGTTTTTACCACTGAGCCATCTATTCAGACCCTCTACCTCCCTTTTTGAGACAGGGTCTTTCCATAAACCTGGAGCTCAGCAATTCAGCTAGATTAGTTAGCCAGTAAACCCTGGGGAATCCTCTTGTCTCTGCCTCCCTAGCACCAGGATCATAGTTGTGTTCCATTACAACCAACTGTGATGTGGATGTTGGGGAACTGAATTTAGCATGGTGGTTTGAATTAGGTGTCCCCCATAATCTCATGTGGTCTGAATGCTTGGTTACCAGTTGATAGCAATCAGAGCCTTGCTGGAGGAGGTATGTTGTTGGGGCAGGGTATGGGTGTTATAGCTAGCTTTCCCTTTCCAGTGTTTAGCAACTCTCCTGCTGTTGTTCACCTAATGTTGGCCAACAAGTAATATCAATCCTTTGCTCATACCACATGTTCCCTGATATCATGGAGTTTCCCTTCAAGTCTATACGACCATCAGGTTGGTGTTTCATCCCAGCAACAAGAAGGTAACTGCAACATTAAAACTGGTACCAAGAAGTGGAGTTGTTGTTATTAAAAAACCTGACTGTTTTGGTGTTTTGGAACTGATTTTCAGGAATAATGTGGAAGGATTTGAAACCTTGACCTATGAGATATCTTGCAGTACTAAAGGCATAGATTAATGGAATGTTCTGGTCATAGTTGCAAGACCTGAAGGCAGTAAGAGCTGTGGATTATGAGGGGAAGAAAGAACTTTGTCGGTACTGCTCTAGAAGCATTTTTTTTTTATGAGAGGCTTTTTGCCTGCCTGTGTCTTGAGAACTTGTGCAGAGTTGTGTTGTGTTAAAATACATTGGTGTGAGCAGAAGGATAAGGCACAGAGAGAAATGAAAGCTTTAGGCTGGAAATAGTACTTGTTCAGCTCCACTTGTTTGAGAGATTACCGCCATTGAGATTGGGCCGGCTGTTCTACATTGGGACAGCAGAAAAAAATGTAGACTTTTTATGAAAGTAAGGGGCCTAAATGCTGAAGGAGTATCCTGCTCTTCAAAGTTGGCTTTATTTCCCACTGGATTAATAGATTTGGTAGCCTACCTGGTACTATAGAGTTTAACAAATGCAGAAGAGATCATGATTATATTTGCGAGGTGGTTTTGATTTTTGGAAATGGCCATGGACAATGTGAAGCAGGATTGTTGAATTATCTGTGTGTGGCCCAAAGGAGGCATGAGAATGAGCCATGCATTACATGGAGACTCAGTGGAGATGCCAGAATCATGGGATGTCTGCCAAGGAGAACTGTGGGTTTGGGATGGAGGCTTTGAGCAGTCCATGTGGAGGGGTGGAATTGGAACTTCAGAGACTTACTAGTTATAGGTATCGGATTTGGAGCTATGACATTTAATGCTTGCTCTGTTTGTTTTAATCTTGTATTGCTTTAATCTTTGCTATGCCCAACATCATCTTTTGTAGAGTGAATGTTTATTCTGTGCCATTATGCTCTTTTTTGTTTTTGCTTTAAAGCTCAGTTAAGAGATCTTGGACTATGGGGATTTTTTTTTATGTGAATGTTTTGATAGTAATGGAATTGGAAAAAAATCTATTGGGACTTTTAAAGTTGGACTGAATACATTAAATTTTACATTATGAATGATCATCAGTTTATGGGGTCCAGAGGGAAAATATGGTGATTTCAATTAGTTGTCCCCCATAAACTCATGTGTTCTGAATGTTTGATACCCAGCTGATGGTCATTTGGGAGGTGGAGCTTTGCTGGAGGAGATGTGGTGCTGGGGGCACACCTTCATGGTTTGCTAGCCCTAGTTGCCAGTGTTAGCTTGGCATACTCTCCTGTTGCTGTTGTCCACCTAACATTGGCCAGGAGGTGATCCCTTTTCACTGCCATCATGAAGCTTCCTTACAACTTTTCTCCCATCAGCATCTTCTGCTTTGGTGCTTCCTGACACAAACAAGAAGGTAACTCGAACTGTTAGGTTCCTATGCTAGTTCAGCAAGGACTTTACTCCCTAAGCTGTCTCTCCCAGCCCCTGCATTTTATTCACTAAGCCATCTCTCTAGCCCATACTTTTACATTTTTAATAGCATTATTTTATATGGAAGATATCTTGTTTCCTTTTTCTCTCATTGTGGGTTTCACTGTGGACTCAGAGAATTCTTTTTGTTTGTTTTGCGATAGGGTGTCCAACTCACTATGTAGTTGAGGATGACCTTGACCCTTACACTACATCCTTGAACCCTTAAGGAATTTTTACCCTTTAAAATGCTACAGTTAGTAGTAATCATCTTTCTTTATGATACTCAAGTTGTCAAGTTGGTAGTTGATTGAATCAGCTCCTCATGTCCTTGTGCTGTGACTTAATTGTCTCTTGGTAGGTTCTTACTCTATTGACACAAGATATCCCAGGCTGCCTAGGACTCTCTCTGGAAGCATCCATTTCCATAAAGAAGCATAGTTTCTTGCAGTGGGGAAGCAATGTTCAGAAATCAAGATTTGGATGCTATGTATGTTGCCGTATATACCATTGCTTCTGGACTCTTCCAGTGGAATTACAAAAAAAAAGTTTGAAAGTTTATACTACTTTCAGTTCAAATATGATATAAGGTTTTGAAAACATAATATATACACATATGCAATTTCAATAGTTACAAATACTCTACACTAAATTTTTCTGTTCAAATAATGGTGTGCATTTTTTCTCCTTGCTTAGCCTTATTTTACTGACATGTTTCACACTTAACAGTCATGAAAAGGATTATTCAGAAGAGCCTTGTAGCCCAAATCTTCTTATCCTATAGTATCTACCTCCTAATCGGTAATGATTTCATAACTCACTGTATTCCTCTCGCATTTGTTTTGGAAAAATGAATAAAACACATGCACATACGCATTTTTATTTTCTCTATTTTCATTATAAAAAGATAGCTCATATACTGTTCTCTACATTGCTTGTTAATTTTATACTAATTATTTTGTTTTTTTTTTTGGGGGGGATATAGTGTCACCATGTAGCTTAAGTTGGCCTAGAATTTGAGACTATCCTTTTGCTTCAACTCTGGAGTTCTGGGAATACAGTCTTATGTTACCACACCAGTTTCTTGACAATTCTCAGAGCTTATTCTCCACTGCTGATGTTTCATGATAGCTGTCTTAATCTCTGAATAATGGGCATATGAATTGATTCTAGTATTTTATTTTGGCAGAAGGTTACAATGAAAAGTTTAGAGTATATAAGATTTCCTATTTGGGTTGATGTATCTTCAGGGTGTAATTCTAGAAGTGAGACTTCTATGACAACGGGTAAATATATAAATAATATTAACCAAACATTTCCCCAAAAGTTGTGTTATTTTCCATTCTTATCCACAATGTGTGAAAGTTAATGTTTATTTTCTTTTTGTTAACTGAATGTATTTGTGAAGTTTTGGGAATTTTGCTAATGTAGTAGGTGAGAGATATCTTAGTGTCATTTTAATTTGCATTTCTTATATGATGATATTGCAACTGAAGCTCTCTTGTGCATCCATGCCCTTATTTTCTATGATCTATATCTTTATCCCATTTTTAAATTTTTTTTTGGGGGGGCTTTTGCTTCTTGTTTGTTGCATTGACTAGTTACTAGGGAGACTGTCTACTTTGCTACAGTTCCATAGCCCATTTTTTGATTAGGTTGTTTGATTTCTTATTATTTTGTTTTTCGAGTTCTTTGTAAATCCCAGATATCAATCCTCCATCAGGTGTATCACTGGCAAAGATTTTCTCCCATTAGGTAGGTTGCCTTTTTGCTCTGTTCACAGTTTCTAATAATGTGATGTTTTTAAGTCACACAGTTTATGCTATTATTTTATTTTAGCCAAAATGGACAAAGGCAGAATTTTTGGAATGGTTTAGCTGATTCTAGCTGAGCTAGAGATGACAGCAAGAATCCAGCTAAGGGTGAAGTTTTTTGGAGAATGACCATGGCAGGGAATCTGTTTTCAGGACGATTTCCTCACCATTCTGGCAAGTTCATGTGGGTTAGGAAACCTCAGTTCCTTAGCACATGAACCTTCCCACAGTGCTTGCATAGCCTCCTGACGTGCATGGCAGCTGGATAGCTCCAGTTTATATGACTCAAAAGGAAGTAAAGCTTACTCTGTAATGTTCTTTTGAACCATCCTGGAAGTCAGGCCATCTGTTCCAGAATACTCAACTAGCTGTACAGGTCAACCTTAGTCAAAGTGGAAGGGAAGTACACAGGACACACACATATGAAGGGTCATCTTAGAAGCTGGTCCCTTACATGGACAGGTAAAATTCAGGCACATTCTGGGTACAGGAAGTAATGGACAATGCTGAAATCTTTGTAATCATTGATCAGTAAACACATTAGGATCCATACTCACACAAACCTGAATCGTCATCTCTCTCTTATAGTATTAAGAAAAACAAAGTAGGATTAGAATTTTTTTGGAAGTAGGTATAAATATTTGTCCAAAATGGTTGTCCTTTAAATCTCAATATTTATTCAATAAATATTCATAATGTCACTTTTCATTCATGTTAGACAAGGAACTAGGCAAATTTACTCAATCTTCCCAATAATATTTGCATTTTATTTAATTTTGCATTACTATTTATAATTTATAGATGAAGCAGTTGAGTCTAGGATAAAGTAGATGACTAGCCTAACTGCTTAGCTCACAGGACACAGAGTTGGGTTTCAAAATTGGTCTTCTGTGTTGTCTCTTGCCAAAACTTTAGTCTGAGAAGTCCAGATTTGTAGTTGGTGATGAGAAAAGACAGAGATCAACCTTATTATTGATAACTTAGAGTTGCTTTCCAGTTTTCCAGCCATCCTAGTAGAAAATTAATGTGGCCTTCTGAAGGCACAGAAGGAATGCTGGTGATAACCATCGGGCAACAATAGTGATTTCTGAGAAAGAGCTCCTTTGCTAATCCTAGCAGCAAGATATAACTATCTCTGGAAGGAGGACATCACTGAGAGAGTTCCTTTGGTATAGACTCCTTTCTATTTTCCAATAAAACAGAAATATTCTCATTTAGCAATTCAGCTTTTTTTAATGCATTTTTAAATACATTCTTTTAGCAAGGGCTGTTCTCAGTAACCTAGTGGTGTTCTCAGTAACCTAGAGACTCACTACATTTCCACTGAAATAAAGGTCTGTGTAGTTGTATTGACCTATAAGCTACTGATTCTATTTGATACAGTTGGTGGTGATGGGTGTGAAACATTTCTATAATACTTTAGTGCCTCAGGATATCTGGATTGCCTGGATTCAAGTCACGTGGGATCATCTTTTAGACTTCTTTAAGAATTAATGCTGAGTTTTCCAATGCTTATACATATGGCTATAACTAGTCTTCACTAGTGAGAGTGCAGAACCTCAAAGATGCTTAATTAGATGGGACATTGAAGGGCCCATTCTTTTTTTTTTTTTTTTTTTTTTTTTGCTGGGCAATAATGTCTTTATCGGGGCTTTATCCAGTGGTATTTTATCAGCTATTTCACTGCCATCTTCCTCTTCATAAGGAAGAGAAGTTGTATCTGATTAGTTCTGATTATATCTCCCAGGGAGTAAGGACTTCTATAAACCTCCATTTAGCTAGAGAGAAAAAAATCTGTAGTATGTTTGTTTTGAGCAAAGGGATCTCATCTTCATTCGGTCTTTTGTGGCCCTCTTGACTGGATCTGTCATTTCTGACTACCTTGTTCTTGTTGCCTAGCTAATTATTCTCTATTTTCACATTGTGATGGTTCTCTTCATGTGATCTGTTCCTGTTTGTAAGTATCATTGCTGGTTTATGTTTTCCTTTCCTCTGCTTTTTCCAGTAGAACGTAGGCTGTGTGGCGTGGCTTCCACATCTGTGTTTGTTCATGACTCGTCCCCAACTCCCAGCCCAGTGCCCGACACTTAAGCAGAGTCACAAAAGCCTTGAATTGAATGAATTAATAAGTGTTCATTTAATATTCTGGGTTAGACTAGAGGCCAATGTTAGTGCTCTGCCCAGGTCTTCTACTTGGTACCACCATTTATACTTGGGGACCACCAGTTCTATTCAAAAAAGCAGCTGTTATGTGCCCAAGGCCTAAGGCTCCCTCCACACCCACCACACACACACTGAATTCTACTTTCCACCCCTTTCTAGTATTTCCAGCAGACTGGAAGTGCCTGGAAAGACATACCATCATCTGTCGACTGATTGGAGCAGGTGTCTCCATATCTTAGCTCCTTGGTCCCTTGGTTGGTGTTAAATTGGTTTGGCTTAAAGCTGTCTCTGTAATATTTTAAGTTTGTTAAAGGTTTTCCATATGTTGTGAACTGAAGCCCAATTTGATGTGTAAACAAACTTCAATTTCTTTTTGTAACTAGTAGCTGAGTCTCAGCCAATCACAAATGACCAACTGTTCAAATAAAGCAGACCAGACAACAGTGCTTCTGTATTGAAGTGGAGGTCAGTCACAGTCTATCAGCTGAAAGGAACATGAAATTGGGTATTTTGGAATAAAGTTGAGAGAATTCTGGTGAGGACCGGTGCCAGGGCTTCCTAACTGGAGCCTAAAGAGTGAGTAATTCTGTAGCGGAAACATCGGGGACAAAATAAGGCTGAAAGTATGAAGCATGAGGAGGGGACAGCTTTTTCTTTGATTCCACAGGTGAAGGAGTTATGATAAATAAAGTTAAATAGCAGGGATAAATTTTTCTGAAATACTTTATACTAAAAAGACAGTTTTACAAAGTTAAGAAAAATATATAATAACTGCTGTGCTCTTCTAGCCATAGGGAATTCCTTAGCTGGTTCTTTGCGATTCCCTTAGAATTAACCGCTTGCACATGAGTAACTTACCTTCTGGCCCATAGTTGTGTAGATCAAGAGTTGGCAAACTTTTCTGTAAAGAGCTGTCATTGCAACACAAAATCAGCCATAGGCAAAATATATATGGATGAGGGCAGCTGTGTCCTGGCAAAACTTTGTTTACAAAAATAACTCGATTTTGCCCACTAGATTTGAATTGTATTTTTTTTTTGGACTCCATGACAGAGCAGTTGCAGTCATACTAAAACATTGCAAGTCATTTGCTCTTCTGGATTAGCCAGCTCTTATATTTCAATTCTTTCCTCAATGGTTTCCCACGAAGGGATTGACAACAGCAAAGAGGGGAATCATGGGCAAAGATTCTGGCAATTATGCAAATGGTACTGGACAGAAAGCTGCTTCCACATATATGGCTCGGGACTCATGCTCCCAGTAAAGTTATATGAGCATAGCACCAAAAAAAAAATAAATAAAAAATAAATAAAAGAAAAAATAAAGGAAAAGAGACTAATGTGAACCATCTAAGGAGACATCAACAGAGCCAAGTTAGCCCAGACAGATGGTGGCTAGGATGAGAATGTGCACAAGAGAGCTGTAAGTCAGAATGTGAATAACAAATAAAACAAAAGATATTTGTTGAGCACAGTTATGGAATATGGAAGTCTGAGAGCAAGGCATCATCTGTGTGTGTGTGTGTGTGTGTGTGTGTGTGTGTGTGTGTGTGTGTGTGTGTGTGGTGTGTGTGTGTGTGTGTGTGTGTGTAGGTTCCTTTGAGGCCTCTCTTTGGCTCATTAGAGTCAATCTGTGATGGTTAATCTTCATTTTCAATTTTAATGGGATATAGAAACACCACAGAAACACATATCTCTCTGTTAAATCTAGAAAGATTTAAAAGAGCAGGTAAGACTCACCCTGAATATGAGTGGCACTATCCTGTGGGCTGGATCCTGGAGTGGATACAAAGGAAAGAGCAAGGTGAACACGAGCTTTCATCTCTCTGCTCTCCTCATGCTGATACAATGCACTCCAGCTGCCATGACTCCCCTGTTGTGAGGGACTGTACCTTAAACTCTGAGCCATAAATCCGCTCTGTCCTTGCTTTCTCAGGTATTTTGTCACAGCTATGAGCAAAGTAAGTAGTGTATCATTCTAACACTCAGTTTAGTTCCATCTTTAAAGAGCCCATCTTCAACAGTCAAATTCTGAGGCACCGAATTTGGAGGGGACATAATACAGACCACAACAAGGAGATGGAAACCAGGGTGTATGCTCTATGTGTATATGTGTGTCTCAGGTGAAGCTATGGCCACTTGAGCACAATGTCATGAAGAAAGTGACCCACTTAGCATCAAGTACACAGGGAAGGAATGAAGCCAGGCAGGCAGAAACAGAGAAGCAGGGAAGAGCCTGGAGGCCTCCAGTCTGGTATTTAGACAACCTCTCACAGCATCCCTGCTCCCTTCAGTGGGGAAAGGTATTTACAAACCAGATGTGTATGCCAGCTGTGCTATTTTGAAGTGTCATTGCTTCAAGTCCCTTTCAAGTAGACATGATTAGAAGAGAAATGCATTAATTCAGATTCCTTAATTCCCAGTTCTATGCCAGAGGGACAGCCATCTTGTTTCTCTGATGCATAGTTTTCTGCCTCCTATTCCAGAGTGACAAGCCTGCGAGAGCCATAGCCACATGCCCATGCACTTGCTCTACTTGAGGTCATAAAATAGCACACTTATCAGTAGTTCTCCTTTTTGTTTTGCAATTGATATTGTTCTTATATCCATGGAGGGTGATGTCAGTCTACTTGGTTCAAAATTTACCTTAAATTTTCTAAAAAATATTCAATATTGGGCTGAGGAGATAGCTAAGTGGTTAAAGGCACTTATTTGCACAGCCTGCTGGCCTGGGTTTGATTCCCCAGTACCCACATAAGCCAGATGTACAAGGTAGCACGTTAGAGTTTATTTGCAACAGCAAGAGGCCTTGGTGTGTCCACACTCACTCTCTATCTCTTTCTTTTTTCTCTCTCTCTTTCTCTCTCATAAAGAAATAAATATTCTTAAAATAAAAACATTCAATGTGTTTGATTAGCAGCTTGACAAACAATTTGTTTAAGCTGAATTTGAGAATTCATTCTATTCTTTTAGGTAGTTTCAGATTTTGAAGAATAAGATAGTAATGTGATCCCAAAGTAAAGTAGTATGTCAGATGAAATAGGAAACTCTGCATACCAATGAGTTTTGTATTTATTAGTTCAAGCAATGGTCTTTTTTGAGGTTAAATTCCTGAATGTTGGATTTCTTAATGAAAGAAGAAAGAACACACACACACACACACACACACACACACACACACACACACGGTTAAATATTGCCAATTTCCCACCTTAGGAAGTGTATTATTTTCCTAGGGTTATAATAAAACATTGTTGCAAACTGGATGTTTTTTAAAACACAGCTTTTTCAATGGTTGGTCACAAGTCTATATGGGGGTCACATAATTAAATATAGTACCATGAAATATTTAGCAACAATAAAACAGTAAAAGGTTTCTGATTACACATAACCAAAATCAACTCAAAATCAAATGCATGATGAATCTAAGGTGATCCTGGCAATGCCGCCCATGACATATCAGGCACCTTCAGATCAGCCTTGATCCTGAGCATATAACACATGCCCTTTACACTATGTGTGCTGACACCATACAAACCTAACAATGCTGCCTGAAATGTCTTGGCTTAGATTTAGGACAATTGAATGTTATAAATTGTAATATTTTGAATGTACATGTAAAATTTTCAGCTCTTGTAGAAACACATTGATTTAATCATAGAAAAAAGACTATTATTTTTCTATCATTCTTCATCAGCATTTTTGACAAGAAAGATACTGAAAAGAAAATTGAAGATTTTAGATGATGGAAATATCCTCCATGTTCCCGGATCAGCAGGATTAATATTTTGAACAGGGTTAAAATATCAAACTATATCTACAGATGTAAAACAATCCTTATCAAAATTCCAAGGATATTCTTCACAGAAGTTAAAAAAAATCCTAACATTCATATGGAAACACAAAAGATCACGGAGAGCAAAAGCAATCCTAGGCAATAAGAACACTGTGAGATGCATCACAATACTGCAAGTTGTAGTCAGCATTCTAGTTGCTGTGCTGAAAGAACCCAAGCAAAAGCGGTTTGTGGAGGAATGGGTTTATTAGGCTTACGGACTCGAGGGGAGACTCCATCCTGGCAGGGAAAACGATGGCATGAGCAGAGGGGTGGACATCACCTCCTCTACTTACTTGTTTTTGGAGGGAGTGTAAATTGGTGTAGTCACTATTGAGATCAGTGTAGAGGTTAAAAATATCAGTAGTATATGACCCAAGTATATTATTCCTTGGTATATATCCAGAGGACTCTACATATCACTACAAAGATACTTGACCATTAATATTTATTGCTGCTTCCAAAAGGAAGTGTAATCAGTCTAGGTGTCCATCAACAAAGATAATGAAGATGTACATATATACAATGGAATTTTATTCAGCCATAAAAAATAAAAAATTATTAAATTTGCAGTAAGATACAAAATATCTTAAGGGAAGTAACTCATGGCTCAGAAAAACAAATAATACACATTCTCTGTCATATGAAGGTCCTAGAGAATCAACTTAAGGAAGGAAGGAAGGGCTTATTTAGGCTTACAGTCAAAGGTTCCAGTCCACTGTGGAGGGGAAGGCATGGTAGCAGGAGCTTGAGGCAGCAGCTCACATTCAGTCCACAGAGAGAAGCAGAGAGCAATGCATGCCTGTGCCTAGCCCGCTTTCTTCGTTTTATTCAGTTCAGGACTCCTGTCAATGCAATGGTGCCACCCATGGCTAGGGTAGTTCTATCACCTCAATTAACCTAGAGTGTCCATCACAGACATCACAGATGTTCCCAGAGATTTTTTTCCCCATAGTGTCATATGATTCCCCACCCTCCACCCCACCCCCTAGCCAACAAGAGACTCAGGTGTTTTATTAAAGCTTGTAATTTAGATTTCCAGCACTTGGCTGGAAGATGTTTCAGCGAGGGACAATCCCGGGGTCTAGCCCTAAGGTGTGTTTGGGGATAGATCTGAATTCCAGCCTAAAGGTATCCAGAGAGGTTTTGAGCTCTGGCTGTGCTTGTTTGTGTGTTGGCTGTTTGGTGGTGTCTGTCTGCTTGTATTTATGAATGGAAGCCAGCTTCTTCCACCATTTGATGGAACTTCTGGATCTGTAAGCTTGAAATAATTCCTTTCTCCCCTAAATTGTGCCTGGTTTGGATGTTCATCCAAGCAACATAAATCTGTCTACAACACATGGTGATTCTAAATGCTATCAAGTTGACAACCAGTAATCAACCATTACAAGTCCTGCCCTTGTCAACTTGATACACAAGCACAACACTTTAAAGCCATAACCTTACACACTTTTGCCCCCATAGGTTCATGGTCATCTCCTAATTGAAAGTGCATTCACTGCTGCTTCATAGTCTTTAACAGTTCTGAAACTGTTCAAATGTATAAGGTGAGTCTCTTCTGAGACTTGGGAATGATATCTTGGTATTATTTTTCTCTTGTTGAAAGAGGTGGAATATGCTTAACAGATTTGTGAATCATTTTGTAAACTCTTTGTTCATGCTGTTTTATACTGTAATTATAAACTATGAAATTTTCAGAATTGCACAATCAATTCTAATGATTGAATATTTCTAACAGCAGGGAAAATCAATTTTTAACATTTTACCAGTTTTTTTTAACCCATTACTCCACCTCCCATGAGTTGATCTTTTCCAGACATAATAGCAGCCACTTATAAAAATTTCATTATGTAATTCTAATGGGTTGGGGTCAGGGAGGAGGGAAATGGGGGTACTATCATAAAACTTTCTCATGCGATGCATCTAATTATTGTCAATAAATATGGAAAAAACTTTAAAGTAGGACAAAACTATATAAACCATTATTATGCCTATTAAAATTACCAATGACTCCCTAATTTTATCTAATGTCAGACTGTATGTACTAAGGTTGACTCAAAAATATTTTTAAATTCTTAATCCTTAATTTATGTAGTAAAGGATTGGTCAAGATTATATCTAGGGTTCTTTCTAACTTTAAACTTTGGAGATTTTTTTTCTTGCATGTTACATAACAAATGAAGAGAAACCTTGCTTTTCTAAGCCTTGAAATGCTGCCTGTCAATGAGCTCATAACTTACTTGTGAATTCTGTGGCACACTGTTTCCATGTTCTCCACTTTATTGTGTAATGGTCATATCTATTGTGCTGTCATTATGTTGCTTTCTATTACTCTGTTAGTCTATTAGTCTAGAGTGACTTGGTTTTCTAACGGGTCTTTGTTCCAAAAGCATTTTTCAGATGCGACAATAGACTATAATGTCACCTTAATCTTGCTGAGTCTAATAGGGAGTGGAAAATGTTATTGATGATGACATGATGGTATGCCTTTCATTTTTTACGACTCATCAATCCTATTACTTCTTTCAGAATCTTAGCTTTACATTTCCTTTGTTCCCCAAACATTTTCGTACTGCTACAGTTTATGTGGTGTCTCTCTTATCCAGTCAGACTTTCAGGGTTCAAATCTCATATCTGCCATTTATGGACTACGTATACAGTCTTTGGAACTGTTTCCCTATTAGTGAAAATTAAAGTAACAAATTCCCCATACTTAAAAAGGACTGTTGTGAATATTAAATTGGTCCACGTCAAGGACTTAAAATCTATGTCCAGCACATAGAAGGTGCCAAGTGAAGTGTAACTCTGACTAGTATACTCCTTCCTGTGAATGCTTCAGCTTTAATTCAATTGTTTACCATTGTCACAAAATAAAATTTGTACATGGAGCTCCACTGTCCAAGAGAATTACCATTGCCCACATGTGACAACTTAAGCTTACAGTAACTCATTAATTCATTATAATAATGCATTAAATGAATGAATATTAAACAATTCTTTCCCAGTAAACCCCGCCACGTTGCACAAGGACTGAATAAGCTCATGTGCTTGGTAGCTCCTTAGAGCAGCACAGAGGCCACATTGTCCTCTCTCATCCCTCTATCATTACAGACTGCTGTGGATAAGCTGTGGGTGGGAGCAATGACACTAATGTTAGCGGGGACTTGATTTCCACAAAGACTGTTTCTGTACCTTGTAGGAAGTAGTAAGTTTGGAAGGAAAACCTACTCAGTCCCTTTTATGGGATGATTTAACTGCATAGAGTCCAGAAAAATTCACTGTTGAAAAAGATAAGAAATTAGAAGTCTTATTTCACATGTGGCCTTGTTTCTGAGTCCTGGCTCTTCTTTGGACATGTCTTCTCATAAATGACAGTTGCTTTTCATCTTCTTTCTTCTTTTTCCACTTTCTCTACCCCATAGATATTGGTGGTGTCTTCTTCACCTACTTGTCCAGTGACTCTTTGAAAGCTCCTCTTATGACTAAGTGGATAATTTGCATTCAGAGAATGGTTGATATGAATATTTCTGGCCACAGATATGAGCTGCATTAGTTAGTCTGGTTTCCTTAGGGATCTCAAGTACTCCAGAACATAAACTGGATTCCACGTATTAACCACTACATGCATATATATTTCTGAGATTGACCTGATCTCATGGAGCAGTTGAGGAATCAGTATCCCATACAATGCCTACTCATATAATAACTTCCAAATGTCTACTTCATCAAGTCTAAATTCCTGACTTTCAAAGTATCTATCATCTGATCCCACTCTAATTATACAATTTTCTTTAATTAATTCAATGTCTGTTTGATCAATGTCAATTACACTTTATGTCCTTTACTTGAACTTGAGATTGCAAAGATGGACAGATGCAGAATCTTCATAAAAGCTTTATAAATTAGGTTGATAGTCACATAAATACCATATATAGTGTGAAAAATGTGTACTCTAGTTTAAATATAGAACCACAAGCTAATATAAACTTTTTTCTTTTATAAATTATCCAATTTTCAGTATTCTGTTTTAGCAACAGAAAGCTAAGTAGTGTATTTAGAAAAATGTTCGGTGTACTAGGTAAATATAAAAGGGATCATAATAAGTCCTTCACAGACCAAGAGAGAATGAAAATCTTCAGAGTTCCACACATATTCATACAATACACAAACACACACAAGCATGCACAAACACACACATGTGTGTGCACATACATGCACACACATGTGTGCACATACATGCACACAAACACATGTGCGCACACATGCGCACACACACTCATGCACACACACACTCATGCACACAGATGCACACACACAAACACACATGCACACACACATGCACATGAATACACACACTGACACACACACATGCACATGCACAGGCATACAGGCACACACATGCATGCACATGCACACACATACACATGTGCACACACGCATACACACACATGCACACATATACACACATGCACACACCAAAACACACACTCATGCACACACACATGCACATGAATACACACACTGACACACACACATGCACATGCACAGGCATACAGGCACACACATGCATGCACATGCACACACATACACATGTGCACACACGCATACACACACATGCACACATATACACACATGCACACACCAAAACACACACTCATGCACACACACACACATGCACATGAATACACACACTGACACACACACATGCACATGCACAGGCATACAGGCACACACATGCATGCACATGCACACACATACACATGTGCACACACGCATACACACACATGCACACATATACACACACCAAAACACACACTCATGTACACACACATGCACATGAACACACACTCATGCACACACATGCACACAAAAACACACATGCACATACATGCACACATGCTCTTGCACTCATGCACTTGCACACACAACCACAACACACTCATGAACACACACAAACATGCACAGGTGCACACACACAGGCACACACAGGTACACATACACATGAACACACACATTCATGCACACCTACACCTACACACCCACACATGCATATACACATGCACAACACACTTATGCACACACATGCACACATATACATGCACACACAGACATGCACACACAGACATGCACACACACACATTCATGCACACTCATCATGCACACATACACTCATGCACACACATGTACACACTCATACACATGCACACACAAACACACACATGCACACACATGCTCACACACATGCACACACACATACACTCATGCACACACTCATGCACACAGAAACACATGCATTCACACACACTCATGTAGAGACACTCATGCAGAGACACTCATGCACACACACACATGTACCCCCCACATACATGTGCACACACATACACACACACACACACACTCATGCTTGCACTCACACTTGAACCACTGCTGGGAATTTTATAGAAAGAATGTCGGGCAATGGCCTTCTATATAAAGGTGGTAATATGAGAAAAATAAGACACAAAATTTAAATTTCTTATTACAAATGGGTTTCTTTCCACAAACCATGATTCTATGCATATGTTTAAGCTGATGTGCAAGCATGAGGAAGAAATCAAACCTATTGTGCTTCTTTTCAAAATAAACTATATCCATGCATTTTAATTATTTATTATAGCTATAAGTGAAATTCAGGAAAAAAGTTTTCTGTTTAATGAGAGAACATACACAACATATTAAATGGATGATTAAGTAAGGCTTACAATTTTGTTGTAGAGGAGTAGATTAATTTCCACCATAGTTGGTGAATTCATTTACAGTGAAAAAATTCAGTTTATAAATATGATCTACAGATTATAGCTTTTTATGGAAAATACTCCTAGAGATTATGCAAATGAAATAAAACTTCCTACATGAAAACACCTTATGATGAAATGGACAAGGTCACTTTTGTATGCAGAGAAGCTTTGCAATCATCAGACTTCAGGATTTAAAATTATCCAAGGATTGGTAATCAAATAAACAAAAACCAGAGAACATTTAGATTCACAATCTAACACCTGAAATGCTCTCATATGCACTATAAAGAGGCATTATAAATTTACCATATTAAGAATTAGAACATATGGCACCAGGCATGGTTGGGAACTCATTAATCTCTGCACTTGCAATGCTGAAGCAAGAAGATTGCAAGTTCAAGGCCAGTCTTGACTACATAGTGAGACCCTGTGACACACACACACACACACACACACACACACACACACACACACACACACACACACACACTCAGCTTTACCACACTAATTTTCTGAGTGATTTCTAGACTTGAAGTTTTATGTTGCATTTCTTCAATTTAAATATAAAATCTTAAATCATCTCTTCTTCTTGTTTACCATGAAGACCAGTACTGAATTATTCAGTATTAAATTATTATTTTCTTTTCAAGAATTTTTACCAAACACATTCTCAACTTTCTCTTCCCTAATTTTTGTCAAGAAAGAAGTCTTAAGTATGTTTTCTATAGTGCATATTCGCAGTCCTTCTAGATAACACTTGGTGATTGATAAAATTGTATGGGCAGCTGGACCCAATGAAAAAACAGAAAACCTAAGGTGGCCTCATCTGAGATGATGGACTAATGAGGTTTGAGACAAGGAACTGGGATCGTTTGATGGGGAAGTAAAGAGAATGTCGAATTCAACTTTTGCTCTGCCAAGTGTGAGGTACTTGTGGCATATGCAACAACTACAAATAAGTTTTTTTTCTTTTGCAAATAACAATCTGTGTGGTATCCTAAGATGGAAATCAGAATGAAACATTATTAGGTGCTGGAGTCAAGCACATTTCAAAATATCCTGACTTTCTCTCAAGTAGTCTTTGTGCACTTAGAGTTCCACAAAATATACCCGGAGACTCAGATCTAGTCAATTCTTATCTTTCATGGGTGAGTGGAGTCAGTTCTGAAGAATCTTCTAACTAGTAAATGACAGAGCTGTGAGAAGAGCTTTTGGTTCACTTGTCCATCATGATGCCTAGAGTGTCTTGCTTATAGCCATATATACACTCAGTAGATCTCAGGCTATAACACCTCCAGGTACTGGGCACTAATGGCCTGCAATGCCTGCTTTGTGACAGCTTCTGCTTAGCTCATCAGTGCAAAATTGGGATGTTGAAGGCATCTGATATTAAATTTAAGTTACATTATTATAACTGAAGCTACTTTATACTTTGAACTCTCAAGGATATTCCCAAACCTCATTGTTGCTGGAAAGATATTTTTGCAACATTGTAACAAACAATCCTTGGGATTTATGATAATAGAATATAAATTGTGTCTGTCTTGATGAGAGTAATAAATATATCAAGAAATACTATTTATAAAACTTTTCCCCCATTCATTATTACATTTTCATTCCTTTATAATCCTCAGGGAAGATTTATTACAAACAGAAATCAAAGCTTAAGTGACCTAATTTCAAGGATTAAGATTTTAGTGGCTCTCATTAAGTCTACGAAGTAACAAGATGACACAAAGCACCGTGATATGCAGATCAGCTCCTGGATAGAAGAACATGTAGGTATTATAAAGCTAAAGCCCCCCAGGCCAATCTAGGAAGCACTAGGAATAATGCTTAAAAGGATAAGCAATTATTGCCTTTTTAATTGTTTTTCTTTTTGATGTTGGAGATTGAACAGAGAGCTTCGTAATGCTGAGCACATTGCCTACCACCGAGCAAGCTGCAGTCCCAGTCCCTACAGCTGTCCCTTGCAGTAATCAGTGACAGCCCGGCCAGGGGTCAGCACCATGGATGATGCTCTCCAGACAGAGGCGAGGCATATACTGACCGAGTCAGACATGGTAGTGAGAAAGAAGCAAACATCTTCACAGCTCACAGAAGGCTGTTGGCAAGAAGAAGAGTGAAGCCGTTCTAAGAAATTCTTATAATTATAGTGCACGGATTCCCTGAACATGATGATATTATAATAAGCTATGCTAACAAATTCTTTTACTTAGACACATTGAGAGTCTCACTGTTTAGAAAAATTAAATAACCTAATCCTGTCCATTGGTTTCATATGAGCTCTGCTATAGTAATAAGTAGGAATATAATTTAGGAGGTGATGCATGCTGTGTTATTTTGCCTCCTGTTATCATGGTGACATATTTGAGATAACATCAGGAAGAAAGGTTTCTTGAGGCTCCTAGCTTCAGTCCATGGTTGCTTGACTTTGTTGCTTTTGGGCCTGTGCCAATGCAGTACATCATGACAGAGAACACTTGGTAGGAAAAAATTGCTCACCTTATGGATGCTGGGAAATAAAAAGAGAGAAACAGGAAGGGATAGAGTTGCATTATTTCCTTCAAGGGCATATGGCAGTGATCTAATTGCCTTTTACTAGGCCTCATCTCCTCACAGGAGCTCTAGGCACTGGGCACCAAGCCTTCAGACACACAGGCATTTGGAATACATTGATGATTTAAACTATACCACCTAGTGTCCAGTTTCCCTTAGACATGTGACCAAGGACAGTGATGGTGAGGTGGGCTTTTCATCTCTCAGCTGCTTTTCTCTCATATACACCTCACCTCAATCTTTAAATAAATCCCTATATCCTGATAACAAAGTATGGCACATGGAGAAATACAGGTAGGCTCCATTTTTATATTTTAAATAATTTACCATTTCTTTAATAATTAAAATTTTAGTTAATGCCAGGGACTAAATGTACATGGAAAGAAAATTTAATGAATAATGGTATAATGACTAAATATGCATCAATAAATTGTCAGATTGAAACTAACAGTTTTGATGAATATTTGGAAAAATATTGCAAAACATTTCAAAGAATGCTATGTTTATGAAACATTTAATAAAAGTTGGTGTGAATGTAGCGAAAAGAGAACCTTAGTGGAGGCCAGGAAGCTAGAAAGGGACCACGAGAGAAGGCACAAGGAGAGAGCCCATAGCAGATATGTAAGTAGAGGAGCAGAATGCTGGGAGTGGGATGGCCTAGGAAGGGTCAGGGGAGGGACTGGAGGAGTAGGGGTGAGAGCAGGGTTAATTCAAATTTAAGATGCTATGAATAAGCCATATAGAAACCTACTTTTTCACTAGCTAATAATATCTATCTATCATCTAGCTATCTAAAGAGAGAGTTTGGGCAGAAGTATCCTATAGAGGTGGATAATGTACCTAGAAGCCATAAATTGTTTTCATAAAAATTTCAGTGCCAGGGATGGGATACCTTTCAGCAAGTTGTTTTCTAGGGAGGACTCTGATGTCCCCAAAACACCATAGGCTATCGCCAAGGCTATTGGTTGCCCACCAGCACTACATTGTAAGACCCTATTGCTGAAGATTCCACACACTTGGGCTGCAGGTCACCCCAAAATCAAACTGGGCCTGAGATGGAAGACCCTCCCTGTTGGCTAGCTGTGAAGCCTTCTGAGAGAGAAAAATCTTAACCAGCAGTGGACCATGCAAGCTTTACAGATGGCCAGCTAGGACTGGTTTACCAACTAGTGCAATAGTGGCATATCTGTTATAGGAAATCCAACTGTTCTCTGAGTGGATTTGAGGCTAACCCCACAGAAGGAATTCCTCCCTAGTGTCCAATCAAAGGCCTGTGGCTGGGAGAGGTCATAAGCTCTTTGGGAGACATGCTACTGTTGTCTAGTTAAATGGATATATTATGCCCACCAAACTGCCCTCTAAAGAATTTTGTTTGTGCCCATCTATTAATGTCACTCTCACTTTTTGTTAGAGAATATTCTTTTTTCAGATGGCACTGGCCACTGAGATGACTTAAAATTCATCAATGTACTGAGAAATGACAGTGCACTGTCCATCACTGAGACATCTCTATCACACCCTCCAAGGCTCAGAAACCATTGCAAAAGAGGTGGTGGAAAGAATGTAAGAGCCAAAGCAGACAGCTGAAAATACTGTCTTCCAGACACAAAGTGGCCTTGAAATTCAGGATCTCACAGTGGCTGATGCTACCTACACAAGACATGTGAAATAGATAATAGAAGAAAATAAAAATGAGTAAATGATAGGAGAAATAATAGGAAAAATGATGACACCAAAATAGAAGAGAAACCATTTGGAAAGAAGTTAAGATTTTTTTGGGGGGGAGAGAAATTTGAGAAGGAGAAAAAAAGGGAGGGGACTGTAACCTTGGTATATTATCTATCATTAGGGAATTTCAATGGTGTTTTATTCAGCTGTTATCTTTTGTAGGAAAATGGATATAACTAGAGGTCATCATGTTACATCAAATAAGTCAGACTCAGAAAAGCAAATATCACCTGTTTTCTAGATTAAATATATATATTGAAAGTAAAGTTGCCTAAGTGGAGAGAGAAAGTCTAAAGGAGGGGACAAGAGAGGGTATTGTGAGGGAAAAGACCAATCATGTTCTCTCTCTCTCTCTCTCTCTCTCTCTCTCTCTCTCTTTCTTTCTCTCTCTCTCTCATCTATCACCTAACTACCTATCATCAATCTATCTATTATTTATCTAGCTATCTTCATGTGTGCATTCCTTACTTTTCTCATTACTATGACAAAATACCAGGCAAAATCACTTAAGGAAAGATTTACTTTGGCTCACAGTTTGAAGTTACAGTCCATCATGGAGGGGAGGACGTGATGGCAGGATCACAAAGCAGCTGGTCTCATTGTGTCTGAAGTGATGAAGCAGACAGCCATGAATGTTGTTTCTCAGCTTGCTTTCTTGTTATTCCCTCTAGACACTCCAAGGAATGTTGCTGTCCACAGATAGGGAGGATCTTAAAGTGCCAGACTTCTACTCAATGGTGCTAATCTTTTTAACAACTAAAGATGCTCTATGGACACCCCATCTGTCTGCAATGCCAGCCATGTTCATGTACCATTTTCTTGCCAAACTGCACATTTAAAAATATCTTTTTGTGCTTCTATTTCTTCTTTGGTTTCTCATTATTAAACCTCAATAAATGTGGTATGCAATAATCATTCAATATCCTGAATGTTATGCTGTCCTGAAATTTCCTCTACCTAAAAACTTAGTTCACTAGCATTACTCAAATATTTAGGATATGAGCAGAATATATCCAGATTTTATTTTTTTTGGTCAGTCTGTGACACTAAAGCCTCAAGCCCAATACCAGACAGAATTGTTCCCATCTGAAATATCTTGAGTGTGGACTTGACTGTCTGTATGTGTCTTGGCATTCTAGTTTCCATAGTTCTCTGGTATATCTATAGTTCACAGTTCCAAATGTTTTCACATTCCTCAGGCCTACAAACCACACAGTCAGCCTGATCACAACCACGAGCCACTTCTTCCTATTAGTTTTCTGTATTAGTTACTTTTATTGTTACTACAACTAAATAGTTGACCAAAAGCAACCTAGAGAAAAGTGATTGATCTTAATTTATAGTTTCATTTGGTAGGGGAGACCTTGTTGTTTGGGGCTCAGGTCTTACACAGAACTCATCACAGCAGATGGAAGTAGAGAGTGAGAGGCTTTGGCTGGAACCAGAGCCAGGCTAGAACCATCAAACAAGCATTTTTAATTTATAAATTACCTTTAGACATACTAGAATTTTTAAAAAACAAACTCTCCTAAATCTCAAGAATATACAGCTATTTCATTTTATGTCTTTGCCTATTTGTTTGAATCATTAATTTTCTAATTTTCCATATATTTGCTTTTAAGCTACCTGTTTCTATATTGTTTTTCTTAAGTCTTAAACTAATATTACTACTTTTAAAATAAAATAAATGAATGCATTCAAAAATCTTTATTCAAACTCACTTTTTTATTGAAACATTTTTTTAAGAAAAAGTTTCTCTTGTCACCAGAATGTTTTAGTTTGGTTTTTTTTCTCTCTCTCTCTCTCTCCACTCTCTTGTCTCACTATATAACCTAGTCTGGCCTCCAACTCCCATTCCTCTTATTGCAGTCTTTCAAGTGCCTGAATTATAGCATTCCTGGCTTAAATGTTTTAATTTATTAATTTTATTATATTTTATATGTTAAAATATAATATATGAGAAAGGACTCTATTTTATAAAGCATTTTCATTGTAAAATACAATACAGAAAAGAACAGAAACATATTTATTCAAGGTGGAAATGCAATTGACGTCTATTTGCTCCCTCAAAGTATGATCAAGGAATCTTAAAAAATGTCTGTAGAATTTCATTTATTTTAATTCAAAGAAGAACTCTGAAAAATAGGGCAAAATACTATTGTAAAGGTAGTTGATCAGGATAAAAATGTTGGTTTTCTTACCCTCTGGACGTTCTGTTAGGTTCATGCTAGCTGACAATGAAGCACCATAGTAGTGAAAAAGAGCTCAGTAGGGTTTGGGAGATGGCTCAGTCATTTAAGGTGCTTGGTTGCAAAGCCTGCCAGCCCAAATTCAATTCCTCATACCCAGATAAAGCCTGATGCCAAGTGATACTTGCATCTCTGATCCCAATGTGTTTATGACAAAAGGAGGCAGAACCAGGGGAATCAGCAGCTCAGGACCAGCTAGTCTGATGTTCCTTTTCATCTGGACGTTTATTTACAGTAGCAAGAGACCTTGTCTCAAAGAAGGTGGAGTCCAAACACCTCAATGTCTTTTTCTGACCTCTACTTGTGCATCACTCCCATATATAAAGAAAATATCAAATACATAAGTAAAATATTTTTTACAAGATGCTTGGGGAAAAGAACTCAGTAACACTAAGAAGGCTCTATAAAACTACAATGTTTTTCACTGTGCTAGTTAACATTCAAATATAAATTTTTACTGGTGAAAAGGAAAGTTGGTGGGCAGGAAGAAGCTAATAGAATACATATGAAATTCAAGCAGAACAGGGGCTACAAGGAGAGACAGGGGACAGATGGAAGGGGGACATGAATGAGGTATGAAATGCCTTAGTGAAGTCCATGAGTTTATATGCTATTTAAAACATACTAATATATGTAAAGAAAAGGAAAGTCAAGTTAGAAAGTTTGTGAAGAAAATCTCCCAAGCCACTTTCTTTTCATATTTCCTGGAGAGAAGCAATGAACCAAGCTAGTAGCTTGAAGCCATAACTTTTTACAGGAGAGACATTTGGTTGTAGAATGCTTCTTTAAAAAAAACAAAACAAACAAACAAAAAAACCTTACTTAGGTAGGGGCTGGAGAAATGGCGCAGAGGTTAAGGTACTTGCCTGGAAAGCCTAACAATCTGGGTTCTATTCCACAGGACCCACATAAAACCAGATGCACAAAGTGGCACATGGATCTGGAATTTGTTTGCAGTTGCTAGAGATCCTGGTGTGCTCATAACTCATAACTCATATTTCTCTTCCTACCTATATCTCTCTGCTTGCAAATAAAATATTTTTTATGAAAATCTTCATTAAGTCTTAGGAAAAAAATGGCTGGAAAACGTCAACTTAATGTTGTCAGGTTTCATTCTAGACAAAGGGTCTGAAGCAGCCTACCCATTGGGCCATAAGCCTCTCCTTTGGAGGCATGAAAATGTGATTTTCATTTTCTTGACTATAGAAGACTAAGAAGGTTTCTTAAAATGACTTTAGGGGAGAGATTGCTCAGAACAGTTAAGTCATGGAGAGTTCAGAAAATTATAGGAAAAGAAGGAAAAAGAACTAAAGGTTGAGGCAGGTTAGGCTAATTGCAACTAGACTCCATTTATACTTTTTAGAAGTCCGAATCTAAATACTGTTTAGGGGTTCATAGATCCAGCGTGACTTACATTACCGTCAGCCTCTCTGGTGGGAAGCGAAGGTCTTGCAGTGGCCCTGCAGCTTCACAGTGTTTCACAATCACCTGAAGTCGAGTGGAAGAGTCTGCTGCATTCGCTGTGGAGTTCCTGATTCAGTAGGTCTGAGGTGGGCACCAGAAACAAGTTCCCAGACAGTCCCACTGGAATGAATTCACTGATGCTCTTGTACTTGACCAAGCCACTTTCCAGCAGGTGCCTTGATCTTCTTCCTGTTCCAGGTGCCACAGTTAAGAATACATGCCTGCTAACTCACTCAGAACCAAGAAACGAGCACTAGTATAATGGAGGAGCCAAAGCCTGGGGGAGGCAATCAACAGCCTTAAATTTGGCCAAGTAACCCACTCAGTGAGGGGGAGTCCTTGACTGGAACTGGGATTTCAGGGTGCAATGGTTAACCTATACTGATCTCACTCTCTGATCAAGATTCTTCTTGTATTTTTCAGAAGGCAGTGAGAGAGCTGTGGTCTTTCCAACCCTACCAACGAGCCGCAAGCCCATAGCTGACATCCTGGCAAGAGATGAGCCACCCCAGACCTACCGTGGAGGATCCATATGGAACCCAGCAGAGTGGTGGGATAAACAAGAGACCCATAACCACAGCCAATCATTCAACCCAGAACAAGCCAGCGAAACAGACACCAATGATCTTCAATGCAACCTAAAGCAGAAGTATAGAGGCACCTAAGACCTCAACAATAACTCGCCCACCATGACTCAGGGAACTGAGCAGAAGAGGGGGCGGAAAGATTGTAAGAGCCATGGTTGGGGGGAGAACTTCCAGAGACATAGCCCCCCTCAGTAACAACATACAAAGGGGGGGTGGAACAGGATTGACTCCTAGGCTATCCATAACCTCCTATCCCATGGTCTGATCCAGACTGCCCACAGAGGAGGTTATCTAGCTGATTGGGGACAGGGAAGAGGGAAATGGGGGAACTGGGGATACCAACACATTATTTGCTCACTCAATATATCTAATTTATGGATAATAAAGTAAAAAAGAAAACTACCCTTGATGGACAGAGCTGTTTTCATAAGCATGGATGGAAGGTTACAACCTCCTCCTAGTCAACAGTTGAATGATAAGTGAATACCAAAGCTCAGTCTCTAACCAAAGTTCTGTGCTAATATTTACCACCTAGAGAAGTCCCCAACCTTATCTTTGTAGATCAGCCCAAGATGGTTGGTTCCCTTCCCTTTTCCTGTTCTTTTATTTTTTATTTCATGGGTATTTTGTGAAGAGTTAGTCCTCAATAAATTTCTGATGTCTAAATTCTTCTCTTTGCTTCTAGGGTATCCTGACCTAAGACAATGACAAAGAATTTTATTAGCATATTTATTGTCAATAATTATATACATTGTAGGAGCAAGTCTTGTGAGGGTACCCCCATTACCCTCCTCCCTGTCCCTAACCCTCTGAGAGCCATCCTCAGTGGGCTTGCTGGACCAGATCATGGGATAGAGGGTTATGGATTGTATGAGATGTAGCCAGTTTTTTTTCTTTGTGTATTGTTGCTGAGGGGGGCAATGAATCTGGATATTCTCCCCCCATCTTGGCTCTTATATTCTTTCCGTCTCCTCTTCTACTCAGATCCCTGAATCATGGCAGGTGAGTGTTTTGATTTTCCAGTACAGCTCTTGGTTGTAAACCCTAGTGTTTTGTATTCTTTTATACCTTTGATTTTTAAAGGATTGGTTTAGTGGTTTAATTCAGGTATCCCCCACCTGAAACTGAATGTGTTCTGAACGCTTGATCCCCAGCTAATGGCAGTTTGGGCATTAGAACCTTGTTGGAGGTGTGTTGTTGGGGGTAGGCTTATGAGGGTTATAGCCAGCTTCTCCTTGCCAATGTTTGGCACACCTTCTGGCTGCTGCCTGCAGTGCTGTGGCGGAGGTGATGTCCACCTTCTGCTGATGTCATCACTTGCCTTGCCATCATGGAGCTTCCCCTCAAGTTTAAAAGCCAAAATAAGCCTATTTACTCCACAAGCTGCTTTTGATTGGGTTCTTTCATATGCAGCAACAAAAAGTTAGCTACAACGATTGGATTGCTCAAGAGTCCTACACAAACTGTCAATTGATCAGCCATTTTCTGATAAAAATAGAGAAAGATGTAGTGTCATTAACATTAAGCAACTGTATTGGAAAAGAGAGAAATCAACCATAAAATAAAATACTTTCCATAAAAACTTATTAATTTAAACATTGATAGTTTGTGATTGTAGAGGGAATATACCCTTTGACCATTCAGACACTTAATTTTATTCATTTCTAATTTTTAATTAACAATAAAAATCCAAGTACCCCATATCCTTTCAATCTCCTTGGACAATAGCAATGTGGTAAGTGATGGTATAGACATATCTGACACTTTGATGGCATTCATAAATCAAAGGCTAACAGAAGTAAGGGTATATATTAGTTGACACAGTAAAAAGGCATGGAACTAACTCTCACAAGATGTCAGTTTTTGAGGTAAAATAAGTTGTAATAAACTTGTGGATTTCACGTGTTCTTAGAAATATCTTCCTTTTAGGCCCCTAGTTTGAAACACAAAATAACCAAAAATCCAAACCTCATGTTAATATGCAAACAGAGAAATGGAGGGTCTAGAAGGCAGAATGGTAGAAAGCCTTCTGTCTCCTTATTAATTTGTATGTAACAGGCACTTCTCTTAGATGTGAAATAAATCAGAACAAATTACTTAGCACACTTTTTGGCAATTAGATTTAAGTCCAGTGTTCTTTAAGGGAATTCAATTCAGCAATGGGTAGGTGTTTGGAGGAATAGTGAAATGCTAAGAATGTTTGCTTGGTCTTAGTTTAGTGAGAGAGAAGCTGCATGTGTAAATTTGTACTTATGTTCATAAGGTCTGAGACATAGGAATGAGGAGTATTTTGCTTCACGTTTCCCATAAACTGTCCTCATAAAGTCAAAGCTGTATGGACAACTAAGGTTTCCTTCTCTCATTCTGGCATCTTCTGTGTTAGTGTGGCATCGCTGTGATAAACTCCTGACATAAACAGGTGAAGGGAGGACTTATTTATCTTGACTCATGGTGTGAGATAGTTCAGTCCATGATAGCCTGATCCAATGCACTTCGGCACAATATTCTGGTGGCAGGAGAGTGTGCTGGAGGAGCCTTTTCACTGCATGGTGGCCAGGAAGCAGAAAGAACCCTTACACCAGAGGACCTCTCCTTTCCCTCATTTTATTGCAACCAGGTCCCCACCTGTAAGATGGAGCCACACACACTCTGTGTGCCCTTTCCCATGTTTAGTTAATCCTTTCTGGAAATTCTCATAGATTTATCCAGAGGAGTGCTTTATTAATCTTCTCAAAAATCAGGTTATCAATCAAGATTCACCACCACACCCTTCCACCAGCTTTCTGTCCTTATGTTCCAATCCATAATTTGATCCATCTTTCCTCCCACTGGTTTTCTGGAAACAAGGCAATTAGAGCCAGTCTGGTTCAGATTCCAGCAGTTTCTCCTTGGACAGGGATGGAGCTATGGTTCTCAAGATGCCTGGAGGTGTCCCTATAACAAATCCACACAGGAACAATCACAAGAAGACAGCACAACCTCTAGTTCTAATGTGAGACAACTTTAATTGATTGCAACTGTGTCATATTTCAGCAAATCGGTACCTGGGTAGTTTCTAAGATTCAAAGTTCAAAAAATAGGAAAAAACCCCCAACAACCAAAGTTGGCATTCTTGGGTTAGAAAGATGGCTCAGCAGTTAAGTGTGCTTCTTGCTCAAGGATGAAGGCTCAAGGGGTGGATTTTCTTTTTTTAAAAATATATTTATTGTCCATAATGAGTTACATTATTTAGTGGGCAAACCATGAGTTGTTATCCCCAATCCCCCTCCCCATCCACAATCAGCTGGATAGCCTCTTCCGTGGGTCATCTGGATCAGTCCTTGTGGCAGGGGACCATGGATAGCCTAGTACTCAGCCTGGTTCTCCTGGCCCAAATGTGTTGTTTCTGAGGGGTGCCATGCCTCTGGTTAGTCTCCCCCACCACGGCTCTCACAATCTTTCCATCCTGTCTTCCGCTCAATTCCCTGAGTCGTGGTGGGTGAGTATTAAGGCTGCTTTAATGTTGTGAGTTTAGGGGTCTTTGTGTCGAAAATTGTTGGTTTCTGTCATCCTGGCTTATCCTGTGTTGATTGAATGGCTGTGACTGTGGGTCCCTTGTTCATCCCATCTTTCTCTGTGGGATTCCATATGGATCCTCCACAATATGACTATGGAGGCTCCTCTCTTGCCAGGATCTCAGCTATCTGCCTACGGTCGGATGGTAGGATTAGATGGGCCACAGCTCTCTCACTGAATCCTGAAAAACACAAACACAATCTCCATCGGAGAGTGAGATCAGTCTAGGTTAACAAATGTACACAATTCTGGATTACCTAGATTCTATTTTTAGTAGCCTCCCCGTCATTCGCTCCTATAGTGCATCTTTTCTTGTGAGCCCAAGAGTACAGGATCCGGTGCCTATCGCCCTGAATCCCCAGTTCCAGTCAAGGGCTCCCCTTCCCTAAGTGGAATATTTGGCCTAATTTAAAAAGCTGTTGATTGTCTCCCCCAAGCCCAGGTTTCTCCATTGCATGAGTGCTCCTTTCTTGGTTCACTGTTCTCTCCCAGTAGGAGGTATGGTCAGCCTATTCATGGCCACAGTCTGTGTTTCATGCCAGTGGTTTCTGTTTACACCAGTTGTCATTGATCAGCTTCCCCTGGCAACTTGTGTAGTGCCTTCCAGCACTGCACTAACTGGAATCTGGGGGCTGGTTACCATTCTGGGCCTCGAAGGGTCTCTCAATGCTAATCGATGGCATTCTGTGGTTTCTTCAGCAACAGGGTTTTGCCTCAGGCCCCGGGAAGTTATTCAAGGGCTTTGACAGAATTCTGTCTTGTTTTTGGAACCTCATGGGTCACTTTGGTCAACAGCTCAGTGAGGGAAGGAACCAATGACTGGGACCAGATGTGGCCAGACTGATCAATTATTCACAGGCTTAGACTCTCACCCCTACTACTCATGGCCCCTCTTGCCAGTTGATGCCCACTACTTACTCAATAGGTTACAGTATGCTCATGAGGATTTTAAGTTTTTGAACCTAATTTGGTTTAGCCTCATGCTTAAGCCGTTCCCCTCCCCCTATCCCTTATCCCTCATTCATAACTTCTCACTTCTTTCTACTAGTCTGCTTAGAGTTGACATTTAGCCTGGTTAAGGACCACATATGAGGGAGAATATGCGGTGTTTGATTCTCTGATCTTTTGAGTGTTCACTTAGTAAGATCTATCTGCTCAAAGTCAGACCATTTTTTCCTAAATTTTGATATGTCATTTTTCCTTTGGTAGTTCTATGTCCATTCTGTCTAGGAGTCTCCACACTTCTTTCCATAACGGTTGAACAACTTTGCAATCCCACCAGCAGTGAATGAGGGTTCCTTTTTCCCTGCATCCTTGCCAGCAACGATTGTTGTTGGTTTTCTGGGGTCCTGAATTTTCCAGAATTCAAATCTCCAGATTGTCTGTAACAGCCAGGCATGGCCACACACACCTGTAAAAGGGAAGCAGAGACCAGGGCATTGCCAAGATTGCTGAAAAACAGAAAGATCTGGTGTCATTATGAGACTTTGGTTCAAAATAAGAATGAGCAGAAGAGCAATGGATCAGGACTTCTGAGATTTTCAGGAGAGCACTTCACATGCTCTGCTGCAAGGGCACATACACACGTATTCAACACACACACCACACCACATTACACACACACACACACACAAATGAAACAAAAATTTAGCACCTTTAAAAATCAACATGTTGACATTCTGGCAGGAGACAAACCACCCCTGGCCTTCACAAGGGCCCAAATGAAACTTATGAGAAAGTGAGGAGACAAACAGGAGACGAATCACCACAGCAAGCCTGATAACCCATGAAAGGTCAATGGAGACAGACACCAATGAAACCCAATACCCAACACAACCCAGGGCAAAGATACAGAGATACTTCAGATCTCAACGATAAAGCAGACTTAACACTCACCCACTATGACTCAGGGAACTGAGCCAAAAAGGGGGTGGAAAGATTGTAAGAGCCATGGTGGGGGAGAATATCCAGAGACATTGTCCCCCTCAGCAACAATGCAAAAAAGGGGAAGAAAAACAAGAAAATAAAACCGGCTCCCTCAGGTGCAGTTCATTACCCCCTCTCCTATGGACAGATCCAGTATGCACACCGAGGAAGGACTCCAGTGGGTAGGGGACAGAGAAGAGGGAAATGGGGACACCTTCACAAGATTTGCTCATATAATGTATATACTTATTCATAATAAAGGTATTAAATTTAAAAAATCACCCTGTGACAAGAAATGAGGACAAATGGGTCCTCTCTATTCATCTAATTACAAGGTTTGAGGATTTATGCAATGCTTACCAAGAGTACATATTCCATGTAGTTGATAGGAGTTACTTGAGAATAAATCGAAAATGTATGTTTATTTTAACTTAAGCATATATTGTTTTCAACCTTCTTTATTGGGCTGAAAGTGCTTATTAAGTTTTTGGATTTATTCCGTTAATTAGTGGAACTGTTACCCGCTCATTTGACCTCAGGTCCCTTGAAAAGAGGACTTAAATCTGGAGGAAAAACAGTTGTTTCTTAGCTTCCATGGCCTGGATGGGATAAGCCTCGAATTGTCTTCTAGATGTAAGAAAAATAAAGCCCCCTCTGAGATTTTTCACCAGATATTTTGGTCTAACTTTTATGCTTTCCCAATCAGATGTTCTTTTGTTTACTTCCACCTGACAGAAGGCTCCTTTCTCAGGGTGGAGGGGAGAAAAGAGGAGGTGAAAGAGAAGACCATAACCTGAAGGTCAAAGACACAACCTCTCAGAGGGGCCGATGCATGAAAACAAGCAGCCAGATCCATGTCTCTCTCCTCTGTGGGTGCACAGGTTAATATTTAGAAGATTTGGCATTGGAAGTAACCTTGGAGACATTCTAATACTATTTATTATGTAATGTATGTATAATGTCTGATGTTACAGAGGAGGAAACATGAGTAGAGAAAGGTCATTTTTTTCCCAGCACATCCCTGTGTGCCATTGCCACGAGGCTACTGGTCAGGAAAGCAGGTTCTGGCTCCATCTGCCCAAAATAACATAATCATAGCTCAAGTCTCATCACACATCCAGGGCCAAGTATTGTAAGCCTGAATTTAATGCTAGGTTGACAGCCTGACTTCAGTTATCTTTATCTGGTAAAGGAGACTTCTTGGTTTCTTCTAATTCTTTCCAGTCCTCGGCATGAGGTACCTATTCTTCCCTTACCATGTGGCACAATGTGAAAATTCTACTCTTTTAAAATGTTTTATTAATTTGAGAGAGAGGGAGAAACAGAGAGAAAGAGGCAGACACAGAGAGCGAATGGGCATGACAGGGCCTTCTGCCACTGTAAACAAACTCCAGATACATAGGCCACTTAGTACATCTGGCTTTAGGTGGGTATTAGAGAATCAAACCTGGGTTGTCAGGCATTGCAAACAAGTGCCTTTAACCACTGAACCATCTCTCCAGCCTTCAAGTAGTTCTCTTAATGTGTCTGCATGTTATCTTCCAGAACCCTAGGAGGATGGTATGATTATGAACAGAAGGACCCATATGATAGGTCGCTTTTTCTCCCAGTGAGAAAGAATTCTGTCATCATTTTAGAAATCTGAAAGGTGTATGAGAATTACAGGTAATTATTTCCTAGACGTGTATATGTATATGTATATATGCCACATGTTCATGGATCTTGATCTAGTCTAAAAGGGGGCAATGACTGTAAGAGTGGCCTTTTGAAAGTGCCCTGCTTGCATACTCAATCCTTTCTTCATTATGTACCAGGAGGAATGCTGTCTCTTCTGCCAGAGCCACACGAGGCAAGAAGGCTAGTAGGCATGGTGCCAGCATTCATTCTACAAGCCTGCTGGGAATATCAATTCTCAGGGACATCTGGAAAGTACTTTAGCAGAATGTAAAGAAGCATATCTACCCCAGAGATTTGACATGTCTATAACTTCTAAAATGGATGCTACAAACTGGTGAGGAAAATTTTAGAATACAAAAGCAGAATTACAGACAAGATACAGAAGGTAAATAAGAAAGATCCACAAGACAGAAGAGATAGTAAAGAAGAACAAAAGAAGGAAGATCCCAGAGAAAGATACACACTTGTGTTATAAGACAGACTATATCATAAACCTATTGTTTGCTACTGATAGACAAACCATATCCCATAGTGGAAGGGCAGGGATTAAACCTCCGGTGTCCTGAAGGTTTGTGGTCTGATTCTTTGCAGGATGCCTACTAGAGCCTTATAGATTTAGGGTGAGTTGGGAGTGGCTTTGTGGAGTTAGGCTGAATTAGGATTGACAGTGTTCTCTTACAAATTTAAACCACAACACAAATTCGCATGATTAGCACTGTCTCAGCAGTGCAGATATGGAGCCGTTCCCACCTGGTGGCTTTGAAAGGAAAGGCCGTCTCATCAACAGTTACATTTGCTTCTTTAAAGAAACTTTCTTTCATATTGAACTTCCAAGTCTTGTGAGCATGAGTTGAGTGACAGCATCCTAACATCAGCCTGCTGAACAAATCATTGAATGACTCAATTCCAGGCTTCCTGTGTTTTCAAGAAATATAAAATACATTTGATTGATTTGCCATCAAACAGATATTATTTTACTCATAGACAAAATAACTTAAATGTTTCAATTTCATACTTGAACATATCAGAATCACTTTCAACAGTCTCTTGATTCTGGTTACCACAGTTTTCTTTTTTTAACATGGAGATTAAAAAATGCCTTTATGGGGAATTTCAGGTGTATTAATAATGCTACCTTCAGCCTAGATGCTGAGTGGTACCTTTCTTTCTCTGTCTTGATTCTGCTAAGGTGAATATACAGATCAAATTCTGTATCCACTTATGCATCAGCTTTTCATCCTTTAAATGGGACCATGCTAGACCACTTTTTACTTTCTAGTGGTTTATCTTTCCACATACCATCTATTGCTTTAATGGGTTGAATTATAAAAATGTTACTTTTTCTTCTTCACTCTGGTAGACTTGAATAAAGGTTATTATTTAAATGCTCCATTCTTCTAGGCCTATAAAACAAAATAAAAATTTACTATAATGCAATGTAGAATTAAATACAAATGTGTTATTAAAACACTTTTATAGAATGATTTTGGTGTGTCAAATTGTATTTATTTAGTACATTAAGAGGTAAAAGAAAATTCAAAGCCATTTTAAATACCTTTTAACATACAAATAACAAAGCATATTTGGGAAAGAGGGGTAAAAGAATAAGAGATTTATCTAAGGTCAAATCTGAATAGATTAAAGTCATTATGCAAAAGAAGATGTTTCTAGATGAAAAGATAGGAATATTCAGGCCAAGGAGATTTGTAAAACTCTGAAAAGTGTTATGGACTATTTACTTTAAGAATGTTTATTTTAAAGTAATTAGTTTTATTCTATCAGAATAATGCTTAGAGGAAAGATATGATAACATTTTGCCATTTAATTCAATGGATGAAGTTAGATATAATTTAACATTGCACATACATCAAGAGATAAAGGTATATTCTGTAAGAAATTTAGCCTTCTGGTTTTCTGTGTAAAATCTTTTTTTTCATTATGGGAATATTATGTTTACAAAAGCACAGAAGAAATGTGTCATATATCCCATGAGCATGGATTTTTAAAGTTCTGTCATGAAATCAACATTGCTAATAAAATGCAATTGCGTAAAATAGGATTTGGTTTCTTGTTGGGAAAACAAAACCAAAGATTTGATTGGCTTAGACTGTGTGCTTCCCAGCTGATGCAGACTGAAGTCTAGAATGCTGTCACATGCATACCCAGGCTATACTTAGAATACAAAGTCAGAAGTTTCTGGTGATATTACTTAGAATACAAACTCAGAACTTTCTGGTAATATTCCACAGCAGTGATTCTAGTCACTTCACCTATGTTTGTCTGGAACCGTGTAAGTGAATGTGAGCACATTTTAGGAAAGTTCAGGTGCACATTTCAAGCATGGCTGGGCATATATGAGCCACAGGTTCTCAGGGAGTCTGGATACTGTAGTAAGTTCTGAGTACATATGGCAGTGCTCATGCTTGACTGGGGTTGGTCTAGTCAAGGTGGTCAGGATAAATGCTTTTTACAGAGACCTTAGAGTGAGCTGAATTACAAGGTCTTTCTTATGGACCATACACCCTTTCTCCCCAAATGAAGTTCAACTGAAAATCATGTCCATTCCAATGAGTTTATTATTTCTACCAGAGGACCATGGAGCCACTTTCAAACCTCACACGTGGAGCATTCCCCAGCAGCTTGTTAAAGTTTCATGAGTTCATCTGGTGTCTTTTGTTAATAACTCCTCTGCCTGCACACTCTTGAGTGCATACAACTCTTCTAGTATTTAAAGAATTTTTAGAGAAGGGACTTCAAGCCAGAGCTGAGCCAAATTCCACAGCTGGCCCACACACATGCACACTGCTTCATGTCTCTAGTTATTGGCTCAGGGAGGTCAAAGCCACAAGTTTCCAAATTATGTTTAGACCTGTTATCAAAGAAGCAGGCTCCCATCATGGGCCACGAATTCTCCATTGTGCATATTCAAAGCTTTTCTCAGAAAAGTAAGGCCTTTGGGTTCTCAGGCTCTGCGGTTTTATTTTTGTCTGATGGTCAAAGTCTCGACATGATGATCTCTCCAGAGGCATAAAAATAATAGAAAATTAAGGATAATCACCCAGTATCACTATAATCTTTCGTGTTAGTGGTAAATTTTTTTATAATGATGCGTACATTGAGTCTTGGGAATAAAGAAGCAGAAATGGTCAATGTCACCGTGACCTCCAGTTACCGATGGACAAAGCAGAGTACTTTTCCCATTTATAATGTCCAGGATTGATTCTCCATTTCTGCCTGAAGAGAGTAAAGAATTTCAAAACCACAGTTTTTATGGATTCTTTAACTTTATTCCTCCACCTCCAGGCGTTGTTTCCCATCATAGAGATGGCAAAATTGAGTCTGTTCATGTTTTTACACCTAACAGAAAAAAAAATCTAGGAATAGTTTCTTTAGAGAAAGAATCAGGCTTTATTTCAAAACATAGCTCAACACACAGAACTGTGAATATCTCTGAGTTCTTTCAAAGGAAAATTCTCAATGATAACTTGAACAATTGTTTCATGTGACAATTGTATATTCTTTGAGGCATCATTCACCTAGATGCTAACATCCAGGATATTTACCAAAGTCCTCTCTTTTTGTTCAGAAGAATATTGAACTTCCTTATCTCTTTGTCCAATGTTCTTTCCCTCTGTCCCAGTACCACAATGACCTCTGTCTTTATTTGTGTGGACAGAATGCCATGAGATAATGCTCTTTGTTTGAAGCATTCTACAATGAGGTATACATTGACCCCAAAGTTGCATAATCCAAGAAAAAAAATTCAGCTATTTTTTCATGTAAGTGACTCGGGTTTGGCTTGGATTCTTTTAACTACTGGAAAAGGATGGGTGTAGAGAAAGGTTGTAGGAATAGTTAGTCAGCTCTGTCATTACTGTAAGACATGCTCTGGTAAATAGTGAGCAATATTCCCAAAAGACAGGAATTTTAGCCTGCCAATCAATGAATAATAAGAGTAGGTTGTTTGGTGAAGAAAGCATGGGTTTTCTTTGCATTCATTTTTGTCTTTGAGGTTCTTGATGGGGCACTGATAGATATAGTGAGCAACATAGCATCATCTAGGATGATTTCTTCTAATTCAATGTCTTCTTTGGTAAAAAAAAAATTGAAGGAATCCACTGTAGACATCATTGGCAATATTAAGACACTGAAGGTTGAAATTCTAGGCAATTGTCTGACATGTGGAATGATAATACTAATACTGTTGCAGTAATAAAAATAAGTAAGTGTGGAATTCTGGAAAGATCATCAGACAGGGAGTAAAGAATGTGAACTTGAGTGATAATTCTTCTTTGCCCAAGAATTTTTAGTTACGTACTTTTGTGATAAACTATGAGAAGAAAATGGGAGTTTCTGTGAGATTTCATTCAGTTCCAAGTTTTCAATAATTCTGCTGTTTGATCAGTCTACAGTGTTTCACATCAGCTAAACAGAAATCCCAAGGACTGTCTTTCCCACCAAATCAGTCCTGGTGCCCCTGAGGTTGTTTCAGTATGTGCTTGATTTAGACTCCTGAAAGCAACTGACTTTACCCTTTGTCCTCTTACACTTTCCTCCACTATTTCTTTTTCATTATCTTAACAGCAATGTGAGGCCATGTGGTTTCTAGGGGTGGATAATTGCCAATTGATGACAACATCAGTGCTGAGAACACAGATATTTGGATAGGTTTTCCTCTGCTCTCTCACTAATGTTGCCTAAAAGTGAGGGAAATAAGATTAGCAGTAACTTGTTTTAAATTATTTTTTCATTTAAAAGAGAGAGAGAGAAAGACACATACAGAAACAAAGAGAGTATGGGCCCACCAGGGCCTCTTGCCACTGCTAATGAACTCCAGATGCATATGCCACTTTGTGCATCTGACTTTACATAGACATTGGGTAATCAACCCCTGAGTTGTCAGGCTTTGCAAGCAAGTACCTGTAACCACTGAACTCTCTCACCAGGCCCAGCAGTGACTTTTTAGTCACTAAATTTAGTGGCCTTATTGTAGTGCTCATCTTTTTTTCTTTAAAGGAGGAAGGATTTATTTTGACTTATGGTTTGAGAGGTTACAGCCCATCATGGTAGAGAAAGCTTGATTTAATGTAGTAGGAACATATACCTGGGACTCTTCATATCTTAGTGAAAGGAAAGCAGCAGAGACAGGGGGCTTCTGGCATTCCCTTATTTCATGTTTTATTCAGTCCAGGATCCCAGGCCATGGATGGTGCCATCCACACTTAGGGTGGACCTTTGTCCCTTAATTAATCCTCTCTGGAAATGCCATCATAGTCACACTGAATGGTGTCCTTTACTAATGCCCTAAGCATTTTTCTGCTTATAGTTACTATTTTTATAATTTTTATAACTTATTGATATCTTTTCATACATTTATATAAAGTGTTTTTATCATAGTTCACTTTACTTACCATTTCCTGTCCTTGCTCCTGCGTCCCCATTTCACTGAATCCCATCTTTTTACCAAGTTTTCCATCTTTGAAGAATGTTTTTGGCCTCTTCTAATTTCCATGATGGAATGTTGGTGTTCCCAGTCTTATGCAGGTCTTACTCGGCTAATGACAGTTGCTTTGAGATCATACATGTAACAGCCACTTCATGTCTGGAAGATAGTGTATCAAAGCACTCTTCTCCATTCTCTACTTCTTATACCTTTTTTGCCCCTTCTTTTACAACAGTCCTCGAGCCTTGAAAGTGTGATAGAATGTGCCATTAATTCTACATACTTATTCTCAGAACTTTGGTGGATTTTGAGTCTCCCCAGTATTCACTCCAATTATAAAAAACAGCGTGCATTGTTCTGGATCCCTCAGGCAAACTCTTAGCTGTGAGCTAATATAATATAAAACAAAAACAACTGTGTGACAGTTACTATCTTATTGCTTGGACAATCATGTGATTAAAAGCATCTTATGGGAGAAAAGCATTTATTTCAGGCTTAAAAATTCCAGGGGATGCATTATCATGCTGTAGGAAGCTGACTCACTCCATCAAACATTCATAGCATAGAGACCAACCAAAACCAACAGCCAACAAGCATGAATAGCCAGAGCTCCAAATGGCTCTCCACACTACTTAGGGCTGTATGCAAGATCACTCCAGTGACACACTTTCTGCAGTGGGGCTCCTCCCAGTGAAGACCAAGTAGAAAGCTTAATCTTAATTAAAAAAATACATAAATCTATAAGGTCATTTACATTAAAACACAGGCTCCATCCTTCAAACATGCATTGGCACAAAGTGAACACTCCTAATTCAAAGAGGAACAATAGGGGTATAGCTAGAAAAGACCAAAGAAAGACTGAAAACCATCAAGACAAACTTCAAATCTTGCAACACCATATCTGGCATCTGGAACTCATGATGGGATCATCTGGGTTTCATAGGGCTTCTCTCCAGAAGGAGCCACCCATCCAACTATGCCTATCTTGGGGCTTCTCCATTCTGAATCTGCAGACATTCTATGGTTCTGGCATTCACTAACCATGGTTCTAACATTCACTGCACTTTCATAGCTTCACAAGTGGCCTTTCAGGGCCACCTTGCAGGAGCTCCAACTCTGTCGGCCACACAATGTCTGGTCTCAGCAGCCCTGTGGAACTGTGATGCAATATGCCCTGATCTTTTCATTCTTGCTTCTTTCATGCTTCTAAAAACATTACCACATGGAAAATGCTTCCAAGTTGTGATGCTTGCTTGGGATGAAGTCTATCCTCCTTGAACCACATTTCCCTAGGTGATTATGTCTGAGGAGGAAACTGTCTGAGTTTAGGCTTTCTTCTCTCAAGTGAATTTGGAATTTCATAAGATGGAGTGTCCAGTAGATAGGGCTTTGCTTCCATAACATCTTTCCTATTGTCTCGCAGCACAGATGGTTGCTCTTCAATGGTGCTGAACTCTTTAATAATTACATGTGCTTTCTCAGCATCAGCCTGAATATTGTCCTGTCTTGAGATTCATTTTGCCAAACGAATTATTTCATTACATTTAGGTTTAGTGTCATCCAAGTTCTCAGGCCACGTGCAAAATGCAGCCAGTTTCCTTGCTAACATGTAATATGAACTGCCTCTAGCTCTAGAGAGACACCCTGTTCTCCCCTGAAATCTCATGAGCTGGGCCTTCAGAGTATATCTTTTAGCACTCTTGCCTTCCAACCTCCCACCAGAAAGGCTCATTCAGCTCTGTTTATAGTATTCAAGGGTTTTTCTAGTCCAAATTTCTAAATTCTTTCATATTCCTCCAGAAACCTAGTTCCATAGGTCTATCAGCCACATGGTCAGGTTTATCACAGTAATAGCCCCATTTCTCAGTACCAATTTTCTGTGTTAGTTACTAAGACAAAATACCTGATAAAAATCAGTCTAGAGGAAAATGTGTTTGAGTATACAGTTTGAGGTCACAGTCCAGCATGGTGAGGTAGTCAGGGAAGCATGAGCTCGAGGAAGCTGGTACATTCAGTCCATAGTGAAGATGCACAACAGAGTGATGAGTGTTGCTACTCAGAAGCTCTCTCCTAAAAGCCGGGCATGGTGGCTCACGCCTTTAATCCCAGCACTTGGGAGGCAGAGGTAGGAGGATTGCCATGAGTTCAAGGCCACCCTGAGACTACATAGTGAATTCCAGGTCAGCCTGGACTAGAGCAAGACCCTAAAAAAAAAAAAAGAAAGAAAGAAAGCTCTCTTCTAGGACCTGGCCCAGGAAATGGTGTTACCCACCCACTTCAATTAACTTAATGAAGATAGTCCATGAGACATGGCACAGGTTAACCTAATCCAGATGTTTTTTCAAAAATAATCCTAGGATCTTTCAAAATGAAAATAAATGATCACAGTAGATGATATGTATATAGAAATTCCTCCATTTATTTTTGTCTTTCAATTTCAGTGGAGGAATATTTTAGGGTATTTCCTTATAATTTTCTGAATTTAATTGGTATCTTTGCTAATGGCTCTCTTTTCATCTCTGATTTTATGAATTTGCCTCTTCTCTTTCTTTTGGTTAGTTTTGCTGAGTGCTTATTGATCTTGTTTATCCTTTCAAAGAATCAACTCTGCTTCATTTAGTCTTTGTGTTTTTCTTTTCTTTTTTTAAAAATATATATTTATTGTCCATACTGTGTTACATTATTCAGTGGGCAAACGATGAGCTGCTATCCCCAATTCCCCAATGCCCCCCCTCCCCATCCCCAATCAGCTGGATATCCTCCTCTGTGTATCATCTGGTTCAGTCCTTGTGGCAGGGGGCCCTGGATAGCCTAGTACTCAGCCCGGACCTCCTGGCTCAAGTGTGTTGTTGCTGTAGGGTGCCATACCTCTGGATAATCTCCCCCACCATGGCTCTTACAATCTTTCTGCCCCCTCTTCTGTAGTCTTTGTATTTTTCATTTCTATTTTATTAATTTCTGCCTGGATATTAATTATTTCTTTCTATCCACTGATCTTAGGTTTGGCTTGCTCTTTTTCCGAGGTTCTAAAGTATAAAATTAAGTTACTTGGATAATAAAGAAATATAAAAAGTAAATAAAATTAAGTTATTTGAGATATCTCTGATTTCTTTTTAAAGTACTTTATTCATTTGCAAGGAGAGAAAGAAAGATAGAGAGAGGGAGAGAGAGAGAAAATGAGCACGGGTACATGTTAGGGCCTCTTGCTACTGCAAACAAACTCATCTGTAAGAATACTAAAAGCTTTAATATTTCTAACATTGTTCCAAAGCTGAAGTAAGTCTCTTCTTAGACTCAATGAAATCTTTTAACTTTGAGCCCCTGTAAAATCAAAAGCAAGTTATGTACTTCCAACATGACTTAAATCTGTGACTACTTCTATTTGGGAAGGCAGCAACCATGGCAGCATTAATGTATGGGTTTATGGTAGAGATGTGTTCACTAGAAGTAAAACTGGACATGAAAATTCAGATACATATGACTTATTTAGGAAGCTTTTCCAAGAAAGACAACAAACATGTTGGAGAAGCTGGATGGAGAAGGAATAAGCAGAGGTGTGATCTCAGGTAAAGCTTGGTTCCACAGGGGAGCTCTGTCATAGAACAACTTTCATACTCCCACTCCAGGCTGCTGTGAAGGCAAGGGGTGATGGTGTGGTGTCGTTACTTTAAGACATGTCCGTGTCTTTGAGCATGTGGAAAAAACAGTTCCACTCTGTCATTCTCTGAGGAGAGTCTATGGTGCAGGCTGTCTGTGACCTGGATGGGAGGACTTCTTGGCACAGAATGAACAGGATCTACTGGTCTCCTCCATCTGTATGTCCTTTAAGCTCTTTTCTTTGTCTAGGTACTATATGCCCACAATTGTATCTTTTAAAAAATATTTTATTTATTCATTTTCAAGCAGAAAGATAGATAGATAGAGGGAGGGGGGGAGAGAGAGAGAGAATGGGTATGTCAGGGCCTCTGGACACTACAAACAAACTCCACACACATGTGCCATCTTGTGCATCTTTTGCGTGGGTCCTGAGGAATCAAACTAGGGTCCTTCTGCTTTGCCAGCTAACACCTCAACCACTAAGCCATCTCTCTAGCCTCATGATTATATCTTAATGACATTGGGGATTTCTAAATTTTGATATCTCAATATAACCTCTTATTTAAATTTGTTACTCCATTTACACAAAAGTTGACTCAATGTCAACATTTTCCTCCTGAACATGGTGATCTTTAGCAGATGGAAGTGGGAAGAAAGCCCTGTGGATGACCTTGAGTTCTCTGCTGTGCCTTCAGGAGCTGCTCCCACTGTCCTCCACTCAGCTGACAGCCATCTCTCTAGGGGAGGCTGGGGCAGAGCAGGCTTTCTGGCTTTCAAGAATAACAGGGGTGCTCCTGCCATATGATGATGTCTGCATATAGAGGGTTACAAAACAGATCGCACATAAGGTAGAACATGTCTCTTTATGATATCTGACTTGCCTCTATACTCCCCACAGTTCAAAGACTTTATACAATTGTTGGGAAAAATTAGCATTTCATAATATTGGAATGACTTAGTATTGCATATTAAATACAACTTTTTCCATAATTAAGAAAAATCACCTCAAATGTTGATCATTCATAAGAGCTAGCCTCATGACACCTCTTCTTAAACTTGTTCCTTTGTGCTCACGTCTTTGTGTGTCTTCAGGGAAATTCTTTTTCCAATTTCTAAGGTAAAGTCTCTATCTTTCTTGAGAAACCCAACCTTCTCCCATCCACTAGGGCTCTGCTTCATCTCCACTAGATTCTATCTTCTTACAGCACTGGACTTAATGATGAAATTCTTTCCAATAATGCAGTTGCTAAGGCTGTACTAGTGCTCATCATACAGGGGACAATGGCAAACACAATGGTCAGGGTGCTCAGAACTCACACACACACACACACACACACACACACACACACACACACACACACACACACACACACATTTTAAGAATTACTCCTGGATATTTTATGGTCCATATAAGAAAGAAAGGAATCATTTTACCAACTGCCCTATATCTATTTGTATTAGTTACTGTTGCAGTCAGCTTTCTAGTTGCTGCACTGAAAGAACCAAAACAAAAGCAGCTTGTGGAGGAATGGGTTTATTGGGCTTACAGACTTGAGGGGGGACTCCATCCAGGCAGGGAAAACGATGGCATGAGCAGAGGGCTGGACATCACCTCTGCCACAGCACTGCAAACAGCCGCAGGAAGGTGTGCCAAACTCTGGCAAGGGGAAGCTGGCTTATAACCCCCATAAGCCCACTCCCAACAACACAACTCCAGTGAGGTTGTAAAACCCAAACTGCCATCAGCTGAGGATCTATCAATCAGAAAACATTCATTTGTTTGTGGGGGACACCTGGATCAAACCATGACAGTTACTTTACTCATTTATGTGACCTAATACCTGACAAGAGAGTTTAAGGAAGAAAAGGTTTATTTTGAATTAGAATTCAAGGTAACAGTCCATCATGGTGGCAGGAACATAAAGGAGAGATGGTCACATTGTGTCTGCAGTTAGGAAGAAGAGAGTGATGAAGGCTCTTATTTGAATTGCTTTCTCCTTTTTATATAGTCCAGAACCACAGCCCGTGGAATGGTCCCACCCACAACTAGAGTGGGTCAACCCACCTCAATTGACCTAATCTAACTTATACAGCTCTTTTTGTTTAGTTTTATATTTCCTTAATTGGCATTACTTTACTAGCCATTTAGGCCAATTTTCTTCTTTCCTTTTTATTTTCTCATAAAATTTGTCAGGAAGTGCTTTTGATTCTGTATTTTTAATATTCCTCACATCTCTCACTAGTTTTCTTTCCATTTCTACTCTTTCTCTCTCTGTCCTTTATAGACCATGCCGTTAAGCCCTTATTATTTTTTATCTGGATGATAGCCCTGGCCTTGTTACACCTCAGCCTCTTCCAATCTCTTCTACATCTTTCAGCCAGATTAATATTTTCTGTTATGATTATATCATTTCTCTTTTCATAAACTTTCAACAATTCTACTTTGGGCCAAGTGTTCTGTAGTTCTTAGAAAAGCATTCAAGCCACTCCTTGACCTGATTCAACCCAAGTTTCTAGCATTATCATTCACTGGACTTTACATAATCTATACTCCAGCAAATCAGACATGTCCTTCGTTTCCTAAATGTGCAAAGGTTCCTTCTTACCTACCTTTTGTTCTCTTCACTGTTTAATTCCCCCAATTCTCATTGCTCCTGGTCAAATTCCTGTTTCAAGGTCAGATTAAATGCTTCCATTTTTTTTTTCTGTTCTCAGCAAGAAGGAATGCAAATAATAATCCCCACATACCTCCTCTGGTATTTGTGACATTTTTCTATCTCCTGTAGAGGCAATGAGTTGTTGATTTTCTAGCAGGTAACTTATGGTTGAGTTTGAATTGTGCCTTTTACTAATTCTGTGAGATTTTGGTGCAAATTATTTAACCTCTCTCAGCCTCAATTGTCTGTCACATTAAATGGGAGTGAACAGTTTCCCATAACTCAGAGGGTCATTCTGAATGCTAAATGAAAAGAAATCCATGCAGGTTTTATCTCCCCTTGTTAATGTTTGATCTGCTTATCAATTTCCATATATCCAGGAAGCACATTTTATTCAAATGTGGATTCCTCTCACAGTTCTCTTTTTAGGGTTTTATGTAAATCAGGTACTTGAAATATTGGTTGGATTACCAAACATTTTAACATAATAAATTGCATTGAAATTTATTTGTTTAAATCTCATATAAGCAGTGACCTCTTGAATGCGTTCCATTTGCTTAAGATTTCTTCTCAATGCACTTTCATTCTTCAGTCTCAGTGCTATAAAATGATAGTCTTTGTCTACACTTCTGTACAAGTCTCCTCAATATCTAGAATCCAGTTTGGCAAAACCTTTTTCAATTTCATCTTGAATCATTCAGTGAGTGAACTTATTTTTTTTTTTTTGAGTATGAAGTCTATGAAACTTTAGACGTTCCATTTACAATGCTGTAGTTCTATAACTTTGATAACCTAGACCTCATCATTCTATCTCAAAGCACATGCATGTGAGCACACACACACACACACACACACACACACACACACACACACGTACACACCACTCAAACAAATGCAGAGCATGACAAGGTTTTTCCCTTGCAAACTAGGTTTGCTATGAAAGAGGTGACCTTTCTGCTCTGAACGATAAACATGTGCAACAAACCATAGAGCAAGAACCAGGACAATGTTCTTATAGAAAGAAGAAGTCACTGTTGGTTTCTGTGATTGTACAAGTGAAAAATGAAGCTCACATCCTATCCTGGCCCACAGACACAGCTAGAGGCACAGTCTCCTCCAGGGGACTGTTTCAGAGGCAGCCCAGGCTTGAGGAGTGACACAATCTCTTTTTTGGAAGAGTCTCGCCGGGTGTTGTGCCATTTTCGGGAAGTGTGGGTGATGTATCAGGAATGACAGGCTGCTTGGAAACGGAACTGTGTGCAAAGCGCTTTGAAGGAGAGGTTTTCAGAAGCTTGGGTGTACCAAAGAAGCTACGGGAAATAACTGAGTTGGAAACGGAGCACAACTTGTCTACATCATGCTCTAAAATTATCACACCATTGCCTGTCAGCACTCCAAGTGTGGCTGAAAGATAGGTACTGATTAATAATTGTGAGTTCTCCCAGAAGAGACATGGCCCCCCTCAGTAACAACATACAAAGAGGGGGTGGAACTGGGTTGACCCCTAGGCTGTCCATAACTCCCTTCCCCATGGACTGATCCAGACTGCCCATGGAGAAAGATATCCAGCCGATTGGGGATAGGGAAGAGGGAAATTGGGGAAATGGGGATACCGACTCATTATTGGCCCATTCAATGTACCTAAATATGGGCAATAAAGGAAAAAATAATCGTGAGTTCTCTCATTGTCCACACTGATGAAGAGTGCGGTGGTCGACTAGGTAATCCAAGACAGTAACTCTCTCTTTCACTTATTTTTTGCGCCCTGGGGAAGAGTACTTTGCTTCTCCTTCGGATTTTCTTCCTGATTCCCTGGAGTTGACTTTCTTACTCCTCACAAACTTTCTATCTTTCATTGATGTTCCATAAAAGCAAACCAAGTTTTGACAGATAGACAAAGGATGACTTCAGTCACCTGTCTTCTAAAGGCCCAGTGAACTATAGCCACACTTACTCTTTTAGCACTTGAGAACATGAGGTAGAAGGGTCATGAATTCTAGGACAGCCTGGGCTAAATGAAAAGACCTGTCTTTAATCCAAAGAAGCCAGGCCTGGTGGTAAAGGCCTGTAAACTCCACTACATGGGAGGCTAGGACAGGATGATCTTAAGCTCAAGGTTTGTCTCTACTACAGAGTTAGTTTAAGCCTCGTGCCAGAGGAAAAAGAGGAGTAGGGATATTAGCTCAGCAGTAGATTGCTTGTCTAATACAGGAAGACCTAGGTTTAATCCTCAGCAATACGTGTGTGTATTTGTATGACAGAGAAAGCAAAATGATAACTAGAGAGTTTAATTGTTGATCACAATGATAGCAGATGAGTTCTAGAAAGGTCAATTATTATGTTTTTTTTTTTTTTTCAAATCCATTTTGTTCCAATGACTGCTTAATCCCAGGGCCTCTGGTAAGGTAGGGTAATATTATGTATTGTACATTCTCACAGCTTCTTGACAGTGAGTTTTTAATGAATTATTCTTATAAGATTAGTTCATCAGAGACCAGTGAGATAGTCCTCATCAGAAGAGCTGATAGACAAATGATGATACCATCTTCACGGATAATACATCTTATGTGTCACCTTTGGAATTTATAGACAGGGTAATATTTTCAATTCTGAGCAATTCGATTTTATGGCCAGAGAGAGGTACCGTAATTTGGACAATTTTAACTATTCCTGTCTTCAAAAACACTCACAAAACTTCTTTATACTAAGTTTGCTGTTTATGAGATCCCAGACCTCCCCGCCTGAGAAGGCTGCATGCAAATTATTCTTGGCCCCAACACACCTAAATGGTTAACTGGAAGGACACATGAGTTCAGCTATTTGAATTGAAAACAGACCTGAGTGAAGAGATATCTGTACTGCATCCCAATATCTCCATGTCCAACTAGTGATCAGCGAGGAATGAAAAGGTCTTCCAGGCACCAGGGCTCATCCCTGCCTGGTGATTTAATTCAAGAACCTAGATCATAAATTGGACTTGATGTCAAACAGCAGCCAAGGCTGAGAATCCGCCTGGGTGTGCTGGGCCTGCTGCAGGCTGACTAACCAGCAGGCATGCTGTCACGTCTGGGTCATCTGCTGTCAGTGGATGGCTCCCTGTGGGAGGTCCGCGTTTCAAGCACAGCAACAGTCTAGACAGGAGGTGACAAACATGGTGACCTTTGAGATGAGATTGATCTCTGTGTTTTCTGACAGGAGGCCTTCCAGAACAGAGTCTCTCAGGAGGAATAGTCTAGAAAATTCATCGTCTGTGAGTGGAATTAAACCTGAGAATCTACTCCACACCGTCTGGTATGCCAGGGAGAGTTTCTTAAAATTGTGTTGTTTTTTTTCAGAGCTAAAGAGTGATGTTTGTTGATTTCATCATTTTCCCTGAAATGTTTGCCTCGGGCTTCAGAAGTGGGGAGAAGAGTGAGGGGAAGAAATTAAAAAAGGAGGAAAGAACTTATTTTGATGGAGTCCCAACTCTGAGGCCAACTCTAGGATGTCTGACTTCCCACATTTCTTCCTTCCCTCCCTCTCTTCCTCCTTTTCTCCTTCCCTCTCTTCATCCCCTCTTTTTAAATCTTTTGTTTTTAAAAGAGCTTTAGTAGTGATTCTGGGAAGCATTAGCTTCCCAGATGCTGGGGTAACAGGCTTGTGCCACTGTGCCTAGCATATTCAATTGAAACCACATACTTTTTGAGGTTTATGTAACAACTCTCACCTAAGGTAGAATTAGAGTCTCACAGATGTTCGGACCCCAAGCAAATAATTGCTAAGCTGCATTTATTTCAGTAGTATGTCATAATGCTTTCCCAAGGGTTGTTTTTCTCCCATAGAGAGGACACTTTCAGCTCTTCCTGGAACTTTGGGTGTTATACAAAAGTGTTCGCATAATTCAAAAATAGACTTTTGTTACTCCTAAGATCCTATAATTTATAGCAAAACTTTGTAACCATGGGATTAGTCATCTTGTTACTTCTGAAAGAAAGCAGAGGTTGTTCAGTGAAGAAGACCTCATAGGAATTTATCTAGACTAGTGTTTTCTAAAGTATATTCCATGGGATACCTGGCCCTCGACATTCTTAACACAGAAAAAATTGTTGAGGAATTTGGCATAAAATACCTGCTTCACTTTCTTCCTCCTGGCTGGCTGTCATAGTGCTAGAAATTACTATGCAGAGGGAGAAAAGTCATCAATGGTCTTGTCCAGCAGTGGACTCTGTCAGCTACACACACGATCAGTCATGATGTGTCCACTTGTATAATTGTGGCATGACAATTATGGGGGTAATCAACTGCTCTCTGATTGGATTTGAGGCCTGCTCCACAGGAGAGAATTCATTTCTGGCACCAAAAACCTAATCGAAAGCCCATGACCATGAGAAGGTCATAGGTTCCACAGAGGAAGCTACTACAGTTATTTGGCTAAATGAATGTCACATCCATCAAATTGCCCTCTACATGTTTCTGTTTATGCCCATAGATAAATGCTGCTATCACCTGTGGTTAGATAAGTTTCTTAGTTACAGTTGGCAGTAACTCCTGGGGAGACTCAATTCTGATCAATGAGTTGAGAATAAGCGACAGTTGAGTGCTCAGCACTAGATGAAGCTTATTTACCCGCTCTCCAAGGCTCAAGGAATATTACCGAAGAGAGGATGGGAAGAATGCAAAAGCTGGAGGATGGGGAGGAGTGCTTTGACACACTGTCTTCTGGACGTGAAGTTACATTTGTAACCTCACAGCAGCTGTCATTACCTGCACAGACCTGTATAATATTGGGTTCATCAACATTTTGTTATTGATGATGAATGAGGTTAATAAAAAGGCATAAAAATAGAAGAGGGATCTACTGAGAGGAAGGGATACAGTGGGTGAGGGACATGGGAAAGGGGACAAAAGAAGGAAATCAGAAGAAATGATGATGAAAATACATTATATACATGTATGAAAGTTGTCAAAAATGTTTAAAAACATTGCTTCATAGAGTGTGGTGTGATTGGATGTATTCTGCTATAGCCTTGGTTTATTCAGTGTAATGGATCATGTGCCTTCCTCCCAGTCATGAACATCACATGGTCTGACATTCTGTGGATCACAATTTGCAGAGACTTGTGCAAGCTTTCTAAAAATCATTTTGATTTGGAGCTTTAATATATGAATTTACTGCAAGTTGGTCATTTTCCACTGGGTCATCTTCTTTTATCCTTGTCTCTACCCTCATTCCACTGAGGGCACTCCTCGGTGGGCATATTGATAATCACTGCGGGGTCATGAATGTACCTGTCAGTTCTCTACCTTCCTTCCACCCTCTCTTCTGCAAAGTTCCCCAAGTTTTGGAGGGAGGGTAAGAAGTCTCCTCTGATGTTGAGCTCTTTCTCTCATCAGTCTCTTCTTTTCTGACTTGATGAGTTTTGAGTCTCCTCAGTGTCTGGCACCATCTCAGTGGAGAAGGCTCTATGGCTAGCAGGGGGAGAAGCACTCATATCTAATCCACTACCCGTTAGGTGTGATAAAGATTACTCATCCTGTGCTAGGCACTTGGATTTCTCTTCTTGTCACTCTGATGGGTCTTGGGTCTCCCGAGTATTTGCCACTATCTGTAGAATGCAGATTCTTTAACCAATGACCAAGACTGAGAGCAGTGTTGATCAAAAGGGTTAAAAATAGAGTGAAAAGGCTTTTTGACGGCCATAACCTCTCCACTTAGCGGAACAGTGGAAGCTCCCCTATAAAGTTTCTACGACCTTCCATGCCACAGGCTTCTGACTTTTTCCTCAATACCAGACATGAATTACCTCTCACCTAGAGGGCCACATATCCACTCAGAGTAATTGATTACCCTCATAATATGTGCCACTGCTGCACTAATGGGTACATAATGCCTGACTGGTTGATGCTTTAACTTGCAGGATCAGTTGCTGGTTCACACTATAGGTGGCTTTTATCTCCCAGCAGCTCACATATGCATTCCAGCACCATGACAGCTAGCCTGCAGGGGAATGGCTAGCTCGACTCTACCTTGCTTTCTCAGTGTCTTGCAACCTTGGCCTGTGGTTTCTTCAGCAATAGGGTCTTAGCATCTGTGTCCCATCTCTCCACGTGCCTGCTTAGTATGTCTTCTTCTCATTCCTCTCTGCTTCTTCTTTTTCCAAGCCTCATTCTAGCTTTGTAACTAGTACTCCTAATGTTCACTACAACTTATAAACAAATCATATAATCCAAGTTAGGATCTGTGTATGAGAGAGAATGTGCACTGTTTATCTTTCTGAACCCAGGCTACCTCATTTACTATAATCTCTTCCAGGTTCAACTATTTTCATGTGAATTTCATAATTTCATTTATTCTTATTGCTGAATAAAACACCACTGTGTATATGTATCCTATCTTCATTATCAGTTGATGGGCAATTGGGCTAATTCCATTTCCTAGTTGGGACTTGAAGAGCCTAGTCCTTCTTGCTCCGGGTCAGGCACATCACTATCACTAGTGATAGGTGGTCTATCACTTTGCAAGTTTTAATGGCACTAATATTTCCCTGAATCTAGATTCATAAACTTTATTAATTTTAAGCATGAGAATGAGGTTAGTTATAAAGATTTTTAATCAGTTGCTATGGCCAGTGCTCAGGCCAATAACAAGGCCAACTCAAAGAGCTTCAGGAATAGTTAATTACTGTTTAGAAGACAAGGAAATATTTTAAGTCTGATAATAAAGAGGCTGGTAATGCTGTCTTCTTAAAGGTATGGCACATATTTTCTTATACACCAAAACATTTGCACAGACCACTTTTCAAAAGTTTGTAAGGTGTCATTAATGAGCACAAAAATTGCAGATCTAAAGGCCATTTAATGTCTGTGGATAAGAAAATCTAAATCAAAGGGTCATCTTTCCCTCTTTTTTTTTCTTTTTATTACTCTGGCTTTTCAGTCTTCTCTTTTTTTCTTTTTACCTTGCATGCCTCCCTCCATAGCTGACCTTAACTATCCATCTCTTGAATACTTTGTCACTACAGGAATTGATGTGATACTGACACATAGACAACTCTATATCTAAAGTCTTTAACTATACCCTAGGGTTCAATTTTATATACGTAAGCCTGGCCATCTTAAAAAAAATTCCCACTGAGATTAACCAAGGTTTGGAGGTTAATAAAAATGTTCCTGGTTGGAAATAAGTTTCAGTCAGTGTCTCATTCTATAGACTATCAAATAAAATTAGGCCATTCCTCCAGTTACTCATTTTAGATTTGTTCACATGTTTAATAGTACACTAGAGATGTTTTTATTTGATTTTTAAAAATAATTCTATTTATACAGAATGAGGTTTCAAAGCTTGTGGGAATTATGTAAGTATATATAACTTCAGTTGCTTCAAGATATTTATTGATTTATTTTCTAATAATAAAACATTTCACATGGACTGCTTGTTTAAAGGGGAACATTATGTAGTCCAGGAAATTTCTTTAACTATATTGGGAGGCTTAAATTTTACTTTATTTATCCTGTAAAACAGAAAATCCAATCTCCTAGACCTTCAATCCAGCACTTAGAAGAGTAACTCCCTCCAAAGGGAATGTGAGGCAGCTTATGTTCCCCAGTAAAGCTTGGTGAATATGCCACCCAGGCATCACATGGCATTTCACTAAGTGTGCGTGAAAATCCCAGGTTGCAAGCATTTTACAACCATAGCAAAAATGCAGTCTTTAAACTAAGAAAAGGAAATGCGTTATTTACCTTTTGACTCCTTGCTCTACTCTCCAAAGAGCTTATATACTAGGAATGGAAAAAGCAGCTTCGAGGTAAACGCCACTAACGAGGGGTTTTTCTAAACTTGTTGCTTGGTTTGCACTATCAGAGCAAGACCCTGTCTTTCAGAAACAAGTGCTAGGTTTCATTTTTCTTTCCTCCTTTGTCCCTTTATAGCAAATTTCCTTTCTTATGCTATGTGGACTTTTTTTTTTAATAGACCAATGCAAATTGCTACACAAGTGTATAATCATAGCAGATTGGCACATGAAATTTTTTAAAAGTATATTTATCTTGTATAGAAAAGCCCAAATAAACCTGGTATGTCAGTTGTTTTCTTAATAGTGGGACAAAATATCCAACCAGAAGCAAGGTATGGAAAGAGAAGTATTTAATTCAGCTTAAAGTTCAGAAAGTAGAGTCCATCTGTTGTGGGGTGAGCTGGGGATTAGAATTTAGATAACACCCAGCAAAAATTCTAATGCACCCCAAAATTTAAAGAGTACCTGAGTTCTTGTCTACAAAGTTAAAGAATTAAAATCATAGACAACCACATATTAAGGTATAGTGGGAGACTTTATTATTTAAGGGAACATGGGCTGTTACAGAGTTCTCCACCCACCAGTGTGGGGAGAAAATGTGGAGAGTTTAACAGAACTTATGCTGTTTAGTTAAGCAAGCAGAAAGTGGAAAGATCATGAGAAGAAAAGATTCCGGTGGAAGAGAAATCCAGCCCCTCAGTGACAGGCTGTGGTAGGGGTTGGGGAGACCTTACAGGTCCCTAGAGAGTCAGAGGTCCTTCTTCTAGGCAATAAAAAAAGGCCGGATTAACTATTCAGTCAGTATTTCCTGCCCTAGGTGGGCAGGGAGACCATTGATTGGTTCATACCTAGCACCTAGGTTTGGGCTCTGGCTAGAGACACCTCCCACTCAAGGGGCAGGTGTCTATGGAGCTGCCTGACTGTCACACATCCTTGGGGGAGGAGGAGGGCAAGAGCAGAAAGCCAGTGTCTCATTCTATCAGCAGTGAGGACTTAGAGAGAGAAAGGAAAGCAAGTAAGTACAACACCCCATCTCCTGAAGATTCCACCACCCTCAAGAACACTGCCACCAGCTGGGGACTAATTATCACTGACCCTAAGGGATCATTTTACATTCAAACTACCACACTTAGACTTAAAGAAGCTGACATTTTATGACATTAAAAAGTAGTAAGACATTTCCTCTAGAATGGGTATATTTTTAAAAACTTCTATTCTTAAAGAAAAGTAAAATCACGTCTAGGTTTACTGTTATCATCATCATCGTTAGAGTTGGTGCCCCCCCCCCCAATACTGACCATGCAACATCAAGGGAGTTCCTTATCTTCTTCCAGCTCTGTCTTATCATTTGTAAATTGAACTGAATAATAAAATTAGCCATCCCATGAAGTTGTAGTCAGGCTTGGAGACAATGAATATGCTCAATAGCGAAGGCTTTCTGATGAGTTCTTCTATTAGTTTTGTTATTAAATGTTTCTACTCCATAACTGGGTGATCTCCCTCCACTATACTATAAAATTTACATCCTTGGATATAAATAAGTTGTGGACACTTCTGGACATTATCTGACCTGTTGAATTAGTCATGCAACCCATTTAAAAATATTTCATTTGTTTATTTATTTGAGAGAAAGAGGGAGAAAGAAGAAGGAAGATGAAGAAGAAAAATAAGAAAGAAGAAGAAGAAGGAGAAAGAGAGAGAGAGATTGGGTACGCGGCACGCTAGGGCTTTTTGCTGCTAAAATGAAAGCCTGGAAAGATAGCAATAAAAGTAGAAATAAGGTCCATGCCCTCATGAAACTTACTGGAAATAGAATCACTAAGCACAATTAAAATGAAGTAATTTCACATAGAACAAAAAGCTTTGGAGAAAATAAGAGATAGACATAGTTTGAGCACTCTGTTAGAGATTAGCTGGCTTGGAAAGGCTTGAGAACATGTTACTATGTAAGGAGACAAAGCATCTCAGGATGAGGGACGGGGAAACAGCCTTGAGATGAGTGGGCACTTGAATTGTTTGAGTAATGGGAGGTGAATGTGAATGCAGCAGAATGGACAAGAAGGAAACTGGTGAGAGAAAGTCAGACTTCCTGATGTGATAAGAACCGAAGGTGTTGTTATATCAGCATCGGGGAAACTAATGTAGACCTCATAATAATCTGATAATGTGAGACTTCTTTTACAAAGCTAAATGATTTGGTTGTCTGCTGAGGCTAGAAATTATTAGATGATGTTTTTTCTCTCTCTATTTCTTTTGGCAGCAGACAGCCACATAAAGAGATCAAACATCTGTTCAATAAAATGAAACTTCAAGAACATTCCATCTAGAATTTTAGCTGCATTCAGCTGATGTTTTCAACTGACAACAACTGAGGTCAAACACAAAATGTGCCCTATGGAGGCTTCTATTATGTTCTTAGGTGAGGAAAAGGGGATTAAATTCATTTCTTATACTAATTAGAAAAAAAATAGATTCTTCATACTCCCACCAGTCAAGAAGATTCAGTCAAAACTGGGTGTATTCTGTATTTTGTGATATAGTGAAAAATAGAGATTTGTAAAATTTCTAATTAAAGATTAATGTGCTATATTGTTTTGATGCCACAGTCAAGTTCTACCAAGTTGAACATCTGCAACTGAACCCTATGAATCAACCAATTAAGAGTCATCTAAACACTGAACTGGGCTTTGAATTCTATTGTCTTTGGTCCCTTTATACAACAAAATCAGTTCTGAGGATTCATAATAGTACCTGCTTTATCTCTATCCTGTCAAATAACCCAAACACCTTATTTGGTCTCTTGTTCCTGCCTCCTACCCAATTCTTCACCCACAGGATGTGACAATTGTATCATTCTCAAAAATAAGATTTTTCTATTGGCACAAGCATCTATGGATAAAGAGAGACAGTGTCAGTCCTCTGCAAAAGTGTAGAAGAAAAAAATTATCATTATCTGATGCCTTCATTCTTTTACGTCAACAAAAGGCCTAAAGCTCAGAATGGAGTATTTGTGAAGCTGGGAATGGTGGTTCATGCCTTTAATACCAGCACTTATTAGACTGAGGTATGAAGATTGCCACCTGTCAGCCAGGGCTCCAGAGTGAGGTCTAGGTCAGCTTGGGCAGGCAGGAGACCCTATGCCCAAAACAACATAGAACTGCTAGCACTTCCTGGTGAAAGGAAAACTCTCCTTGAGGGCAGTGAGCTTCTCGTGGTCTTCAGTATGGCATACAGGCCATAACCTGTTCCATTTCTGTAGAGAAGCTGTCCTGGGAACAGTGGAGGAATTTCCATGTTTATGTTTGAGTCCAAGCTAATAAGACCATCATGTTGTGTTAAAAGCTTTAGTAAAACTCCCTGGTCAAATTTCTTCTTTCTTCCCATTTCACATTTTCTTTCTTTTTCGCTTGCCTGTCTCATACCAACAAGAACCCTTCTGTGTAAGTTCAGTGCACACTGGGTCCCCCAGCCATACTGATGAAGAAATATGATGGACATGAGGATGCTGGCCACTGTCTATGGTAGAAACTGGATATCAGGAAGCTGTGTTGAGACCCAGGTAAACTGTGTGTCAGCCCAAGGAATGAAATGGATGTGCCAGGCATGTATTCTGTGTACCACACCAGTCCTGTTCCTACTCTCCCCCTCACCATGATGGTTCATGACCTAGGTTAGCTCTTTCTGACTCAGTTTTAGGTGGGTGTCTTTACAGTTAGTGTTTTTTTTTTTTTTTTTTTTTAATGCTGCAAACCAGGACAAGCCATCGGGCACCTTGTGCCAGCTAGTACGGGAAAGCAGACCTCATTCTCTGAGGTCAGTTACTAAGGTCTGCTCTCTTTCTTTTGCTTGTAACTTGCTACATGGCTCCTGTCTTCCTCACCTCATGGATGGATGACTTCAGAGGCTGTCTAGTCAGAAACCTAATGCCTGGACTCATCGGGTGGGCGTGTTTGTAGAGTGGGGAGACTTATTTCTTTACTTGGACTTGAAAAGAACCCTTTGTGCTTTCTACTTACTCTTCTGCACATGGGTATTTCTGAGAGAAAGTTCTGCAGAGGAAGAGCTACTGCTGGGATGCTTTAGTCACAACCCCACAGGAAAATAGTTGATAAACAGGAGATGGAACTTTTCTGATTCCTCTCCCTGCCTTGTGGGCATTTTCATCAAATGACTATTATTTTATCATCTCCATATTTACCTACCATACTTTTCAATGGATGATTTGACCCAGTTCAGCTTTACTATTTTTACTTGCAGCTTTTCACACACCAGAAGGAAAAACACAAGACACTTAAAAACCAGGTTCCAAGGGGAAGCAGTTGAACTGGAGGGTCACGGAGCTTCAGATTTCATTAAGGCTAAATGCAGGAAGATCGTAGATAATAAGCAGCCCCTGGATAAAACCAGCCTGAAGAATTCATTAGGGTTTTCTTTGTTGATGGAGGTAAAACCTTAAACAGACTTACTTCCTGACTCTTAAATCACCATGAAAATGTTTGGAACAAGTCTATTAGAGAAGCATCTCTCTTCTTAAGGGTTATAAGGAATTAACTGACAGAAATAGGCTATAAATAAACATAGCTTGTGTGATATAAACACGGCTTTTAAAACAGCATTTAAATAAATTTAAGACTGTGAAGATGTTTGTACATCTTATATGAAGCATAATGTTGTCCAAATAAGTAAAAGGGTGTCACATGATGGTCCAGACTATCAGATATGGGCAACTCGTTTGGAGATGCTTTCATATACATTTAGGCAGGAAGAATCCACTCATTCCTGGTTGGCTCGCTTACTGCAATGGGGGAGGTGACGTGCTATCTAGATCCCTTCTTCGGAATGGAGAATCTCACTTTTCTAGGTGTCCTCAGTGCCGGTTGCTGATGGTTCAAAGCTGGTGCTTCTTTAGGGGGACCAACTCTGGCTGAATGAAGCCCCCTTGCCCAGTGGTCTGCTCTCCATGGCAGTTCACTCTCAACGACTAGTCCACGTGGGGGTAGATTCACTATTGCTATGCTATTTTAGGGCTTACAGACGAGGGGGTGGGGATGCTTAACAACAAATAAACAATGTTACAAAAGAAACTCTAGAGTGTGACAAATACTATCAAGGTTATGAAACAAGACAATATAGTAGAGACTCTGAGTATGCATGTCTGTCTGGGAAAACAGAACTTCAAGAAGTGATACAGGTTGCTGAGAGCCTTCAAAGACAAGAAGGAGATGGAAGTGTTGACAGCTCAAGAAAAGGTCCTCACAGCATGTCCAGGAGGGCCACTCGTGACTCCCACAGTAATTAGTAATGACAATAATTAGTAATGATGATGACGTTCTGGGAATAGAGAGCTCTATGCAAAGTCACTTTAAAACTAGACCCTGGCTAGCACACACTTCAACTTAATGCTAATTAAACCTCATTCTCATTTCATTTCGTGACTTGTGGCTTACGAGATCAGTGGATGTTCCACATAAAAATTCAGGGTCATTCTCCATAAGCATCAGCTTGTGGCACTGCTCAGGATGAAAGCCACTTTTCCATCCAAAGATGTCACCTTTGAAGGCTTTTAGAGAGATTTTGGAAAAAAAAGTGCTTCATTTTATTTGCGTTTTCTTTCCATTATTTCTATAAAATAATTCAAGAGCAGGCACTCTTGATGTTTGATAATCAGTGAATCTCAATTACAGAATAAATTGTAATTCAATCCATGTAATGTAAGCTTTGTCCTCTCACTGTTTTCATTGCTCTTTATTAGCTTAATACAAGCAGGATGATGCACGACACTCCTAAACTTTACAGGTTTCTTAAACCTTATTTAAGAACCCTTTGTCAATGCCCCAGAAATATATTTTCTCATGAATAAAGCTTTTCTTTCATTTAGATAGCTCATAATCAGATAGGCACATTAGGCACGGAGGGTTCAGAAATCCTTATTGCATGAGAAGTGACGGAAGCATCAGAACAGAGGACTTGGGGAAGATTTCATAGGATTCCTGGAAACTTTAGGAAGACTTCCTTGGGATGTTTCTTTTTAAAAAATTAATGTCTTTGTCATGGTTTGATCCAGGTGTCCTCCACAAACAAATGAATGTGTTCTCAGTGATCGATCCTCAGCTGATGATTACAACCTCGATAGAGCTGTGTTGTTGGGGCCAGGCTTTTGGGGATTATAAATCAGCTTCCCTTTGCCAGTGTTTGGCACACCTTTCTGCTGATCTTTCCAGTGCTGTGGCGGAGGTGATATCCACCCCTCTGCTCATACCATCATTTTCCCTGCCAGGATGGAGTCTCCCCTCGAGTCCGTAAGCCAAATAAACCCATTCCTCTACAAGCTGCTTTTGCTTGGGTTCTTTCTGCACAGCAACTAGGAAGTTGACCGCAACAGTCTTTATTACGAATAAGTATATATATTGTATGAGCAATTCCCGTGAAGGTGTCCCCATTTCCCTCCTCTCTGTCCTACCCACTGGGGGTCACTCCTCAGTGCACATACTGGATCTGTTTATAGGGTAGGAGGTTATGAACTACAGGAGACATAGCCAGTTTTTTTTCTTACCCCTTTGTGTGTTGTTGCTGAGGGAGATGATGTTTCTGGATATTCTCCCTCACCATGGCTCTTACATTATTTCTGCTCCTCTTCTGCTCAGTTCCCTGAGTCATGCATGGTAGGTGAGTTTTAAGTCTGGTTTATTGTTGAGAACTTAATTGTCTCTGGACTTCTGCTTTGGGTTGTGTTTGGAATTGTTGGTGTCTGTCTTCATTGATCCTTCATGGGTTTTCTGATTTGCTATGGAGATTGGTATCCTGTTTATCTCATCACTTTCTCAAAGGTTTCATTTGGGCCTTGTGTGATAGGCCAGGGGTGGTTCATCTCCTGTCAGGATGTCAGCCACCATCCCATGTCTTGTTAGTGGAATTGGGTTATCCCCAGTTATTTCACTGTCTTCTAAAAAATACAAACAGAATCTCCATGGGAGAATGGGATCAGTATAGGTTAAGTGAGACAACATTGCTATTTTGGCAAGATTCTAATGGGTCCCCTGTTCCACCAGTATCCTGTTAAGATAAAGAATGGAATTTGTGCCCATTCACATTTTAGTTCAACACTAGTGAAGCATTCTAAAAGTCCTCCTACGCTAGGCACTGCGATGGTGAGTTTCCCATTGCTTCAGGTATTCAAACTGCAACAGGATTGCTGAGTAGTATTCAAGTATCCAAAGTAACTGGCAATGTGTAGGACGGGTTTCTACTTTACATGCTGATTTGAGTGAGATGAACAAGAGATTTTCTTTCATGCCAAGCTTCTGTGACTCTGTGGCACAGAGACCTTAGTAGTAGTAAGCCATTGAAGCTTTAGGGTTGTTTGTTTTTGTGGTATGCCTGGAACATCTTGACTGCTCTAGAAACATCCTGGGTTTGCATCAGCTTGGAGATAGTGCAAGTGTCTGAATGATGGGATAATCATAATCGTTATAACAACTACTGATTTGGTATTTCTATGCATAGGGAATTGTGTTCAGTACTTTATATACACGACCTCATTTCTTCTGCATAATCATTTGATGAGGTATGTTATTAATATTGTATGTGCTTATAGGTGAGAAAAGTGTGGCAGAGCATTTGAGTGAAGTTTTTAGGGTCCCATAACAGATGAGTGACAGCTAAGGTTAGTCAGAGCTGATTCCAGCTCTCAGGTGGCTATCATTTCATCATTCTTCCTTATCATTTTGAGTCTCAAACCCACTTGTACAATGAGGCTAGAAACACTACCATGCACATCTTTTCCTCCACTTCACATGATCTTCAGGTACAACATGGACCAAGAAAGGCTTTCTGTTTTTCTCTCTGCTTCTTAAAGTAATGAAGTAAGAATCTAAAGACAGATTTCAGAACACTTAAACCAATAGTGGGTTACACCTGTTTGACCTTCCTTGCAGTGGGGTGAACTGATGGAACACCTGGCAGGATGGGATCAGTCACCAGGGCTCTAGAAAGCTGCAGCCAGATGAAAGGCCAGGATGGAAGCTGACCTCATGGCTCATTTGCAGCAAGACTTTAAGAAGTATGCATGGTCTTGGAGTTGTTTACGATGGCTGGGCTTGGAGTGACCAAAGAAGCTTGTCTCCCTTGTGGTCTGAATGGAAGCATGAGGCACATAGGGAAGTCACTCCAGCAAATCCAGCCAACAGCCTGCTTGGTTAGTTCACGAAACCATAAGTGGATTTCAGAATGTCATAACAAACCACAAACAACCACAGAAATAATTGGGCACAAGTTTTACTCAGATTTGTTTCGATACTAGCTGATCTTTCTGTAATAGTCTGAAAAATATGCCACACTTTGACTTTTCAAAGCTTCAGGGAGAAAATGAAGAGGCCACTGTTTTCCTCCCTAGCAACCTTGTGTTTCTTCTCTTTTAACACCATGTTTCTTCATGAAACTATTTCCATGGTCTTTTCTTGCTACCTTCCTTTCTTCTTTCCTTCGTTAACTTTTTTCTTTCATTTAATTATTTTATTTTTAAGCATAATGAGAGAGGGAAAGAAGAAGAAGAAGAAGAAGAAGAAGAAGAAGAAGGAGAAGAAGAAGAAGAAGGAGAAGGAGAAGGAGAAGGAGAAGAAGATAGTGAGAATGGGTGCATCAGGGCCTCTTGCCACTGCAAACAAACTCCAGATGCATGTGACACTTTGTACATTTGGCTTTATGTGGGTTCTGGGGAATCAAACCCTGGTCCTTAGGCGCCTTTAACATCTCTCCAGCCTTCCCTCCATTCTTTATTCCTTCTTTCCTTCCTTCCTTCCTTCCTTCTTTCCTTCCTTCCTTCCTTCCTTCCTTCCTTCCTTCCTTCCTTCCTTCCTTCCTTCCTTCCTTCCTTCCTTTCTTTCTTTCTTTCTTTCTTTCTTTCTTTCTTTCTTTCTTTCTTTCTTTCTTTCTTTCTTTCTTTCTTTCTTTCTTCTTTTTGTTTCTTCTTGCAGCATCTTACCATATAATCCAACCTGGCCTGGAACTCACTATATAGCTTAGCTGGCCTTGAGCTTGTGGCAATCCTCCTGCCTCAATCTACCAAGTGCTAGGATTATAGGCATGGACCACCACTCCTCGCTCCATGGCTCTCTTTGATTAAATTACCATGCATATCTGAAGTCTGATCCACCTGTCATATAGCTGAATTAATCAGGAGTTTTTGCATTATTAAACTGAGTCCAAAGTAAGCAAACTTATGCATTTATTTGAACACTATCAAGTGTAGGAGGGGAGAGGGAGTGGAGTCAGAGCTGGAGAATGAGAAGAGAAAAGAAAGTATAAAATTTACTAATCCTTTATCACGGTGACTTTGACACCAATATCCTTCTAAATTAATACCCTTCTAGTTCCTTGGCCAAAGCAAAAGAATCACTAGCCAATAGAAACAGGCCAGGATGGGATCTCAGGTGAGAACTATGGGAGAAGGATGCCATCTTTCTCCAGGCAGTGAAACAAATGGCCATTGTTGCTGCTACTGGTTTAATTGTTGCTCTTCCTCCTCCTCCTCTTCCTCTTCCTTCTCTTCTTCCTCCTCCTCCTCCTCCATCATTGCTGTCACAGCCTCTGCTGGTCTTCCTCATCTTGTTTTTGTGTTACTTTTAAAAAGTGGTAGAAGGACATACACAAAAATTTGACCTCAGAAGTGTGAAAGATCTGTAGAAAGTGGTCAAGCTATGAAGTAGGAAGTGTCTACATAATGCATGGAAATAAGGCACCTTCAATTTTGGCTCTTACAGTGCTACAAGAGTTCAAGGGGTTTCTAGTGTGGTTTTGGCAACTAATAGGTCAAATAATCATATGGCTACATAGGACAAGGTCTCAATCTGGGAGAGAAACTGCCAAAGAAGTGCTGGATAATGGAATCCAACTCCTTGCTGGGCTGCCTTTGAGGACAGGAGATATGTATTGGGATTGTAACCATAGGTATCAGTTATATCTGTCTTACTGTAGTTTCATTGTTTCCTAAAAGGATTATTTTAATTTCTAATTTTATAAAGTGTCAGTGAAAATATTTGTTGAGATTGTGCTATATACAATGTACTAGGAAACTAATTTCAGCATAGCAATATGTACACTTTTCACTCCGGAGCAGGCCACTCTGTTTTATAAGTGGCTAAAGAAATTATTTTTAAAGAAAATATACTCTTCTTCATGAAGATCCTGGCTCCAAATAACTTGTTTCTTGGTTTAAGTTAATCTATATTGGTCCATGTGACATTAGCCAGGTTTTATCAGAGAAACCATGCTTATTCACTGCAGAAAATCTTTCAGTTTCTACCTTGACATCTTATAAATATTTACTAAATATATTTGGATCATATTAACCATTTTTATGCCATGTATTGCTCTTATCACTACCTCAAATTATACATTCTTTTCCACCTATATTTCAGCTCTGTGGAAGCAAGGGTTTACCTCCTTGATGTGTCCTCACTACTCAGAAGCTTATTGGCAAACAGCAGCCACTGAAAAAAATGTTGAATAGATGCATGTAATTGTGTGCACTTAGCTATTTTTGTTCCTCTACTATATTTTACAAATCTGTACAAATTAGGGTTTCTCAGGATGCAGCATTCTACAAATTTTGTACTCTCAAATACCCTTAAAATATGTTCTCTGAGCCCCTCTGTGGGAGGATTTTTATTTCCCTTATTTTTGGTAGAAGGCCCATACATTCTGAGCTGGGCATTCCTAAAGGGGCTTCTGTTTTTCGGACATCACAGAATCCCTCTCCTGGCACTGTCCATGTCAAAACATGCACAGCTAGCCCTGCCTGACTGCAAAGTTGGATTCTTTCACTGACTCTCTGAAGGCCTTTAGGCTGGCTCACAATTCCTTCTAGGATGAGATGACAGAACAAGCCTGCCTTATTTATCACTATCCAACATGTAGGTAAACTGTGCAAGTGAGAAGACTTCTCTGGGCCTCATCTTTTTCCTGTGTGAACAAAGGGTAACACTAGTAGTGATCTTTAAATTGGTTGGGCCAGGGTCTCTTTTAAATATTTTGCATACAGGGACTCCAAGCCTACAAAGTGGGTATTGCTAGTAACTATTTTAGGAACAAAAGAATTGAAGTAATAAATGGCTAGTTGTTTCGTTTGAGTCAAGATAGCAAATGGCTAAGGGGGAATTCTAACCCGTGGGGCTAGAATCCAGAGTTAGTGCTCCTGAGCACCATCCACCCTCATCAAGGGATCATGAGGACATAGAAAAGAAAGAAGGTTCCAGTTCCAGCAGCACAGTCAGCACCCTGCTTGTGCTGATGGTGTCTGCTGACAACTGAGCTCCTCTGTGACACATACAAGAAAGGGGCTATAAGGAGCTATGCTACTTTCTGCAATATATATATACATATATACATATATATATACATATATACATATATATATATATATATATATATTTCATTGTGTTCATTGTGGTTTGTCATGGTAGAGTTTCACTCTAGATCTGGAATTCACTGTGTAGTCTCAGGGTGGCCTTGAACTCACCACAATTCTCTTACCTCTGCCTCTCAAGTGCTGGGATTAAAGGTGTATGTTACTACACCTAGCTCTTTCACTCTCTTTTTGTCTTTTCTTTTTTGAAACAATGTCTCACATGGTAGCTCAGGCTGGCCTGGAAATCACTATGTAGCTCATGCTGACCTTGAATTCACTAAAACCTTCCTCTTTTTGCTTCCCAATTGTTAAGATTCTAGGTGGGAACTACAATATCCACCTTCTTTCCCTCCCTCCCAAGCTGTCTCACTCCCTTCCTTTCTTCCTTTTTTCCTTTCCCAAACACCCAGCATAAGTGCTCTATCACCTAGGTACACCCTCATCCCTAAGAAGGAATGCTGAAGTCCACAAACACCTATTGAAAACTAAAGAGATAACACAGTAAAAGTGGATAGAAGAGAATATGGGTATTTTACTTATGAACAATTTTAATGGGTGTAGTGAATCCTGAATAGCGAATAGAGGATCAAAATGAACCCATATCTCACATGTAGAGAAGCCAGAAGTATAAGGCTTTTGATTGACACTAACTGAGAGACAGAAAGTCTAGAGAAACAGGGACAGGTAACTACAGTGAAGGAAGGAGCAGGGGACATGGGGACAGGGCAGGATCCCAGCCTCTGTTCCAAGCACACAGCTGTGAGGAGTCTGCTGTGGCAGAAATGCCAGAGAGAGGGAATGTCAAGAAGGGGAGTTGGTTTCATTCCATGAATAAAAAAATCCCTACTGTTTTTAATCTTCTATGTATTTATTGTACCTGTGGGTAAGAGATGTTTGAAATTCCAGTGGGAAAATAATGGAGGTGATTTCTGCAGGGGAGAGTTAAACTAGTAGCAGCAAATAGACAAGAATGATAAGATATGTCACGTTAGCCAAAAGCAAAGAAATTCATTTAAAGAATTATAGGTCCCTTTCCATATATTAGGAAAAAAATCTATCTAGATAATATTGCAGCACATGGATAAAAAGGTTGGGACCTTGGAGATGACAACACAGCCATAAAACATATACAATAAATTATTTCAAGATGTCTTGAGGATATTCAAATGAAGAGAGCAAATTTGTGCAGAACCCTGATGGAAACTTCCTTGTAGGAAGGTGGGAAAGAAAGTTAACTTGAAATTTTTAACACCTCACAGAAAATGTAAGAAACATGCAGAAAAGAAGAGCTGCTTACATTTGGGACCCAGGAAGAGGGGACGACTGCATCACTTCCCAGGAACATGGGACCTTCCTGGGATAAACATTTCAACCGAGAATTAGCTTGTCTAGTTCACAGAGGAATAGCAAACATTTTAATAGAGGAAATGGGAGGTCAAGATAGCCATAACATAGCCCCGTGTCTCTTATTTACAGCAAGCAAGCAGATGAGTAAAGGACTTTCCCAACTATGATGAGCATGTGAACCACCAGATCCTGAGTCAGTCTATGTGTATTGGGGAAGAAGTGGGCCTCAGAGAAGAGCAGAATTCTTCATTTTTAGGAATAGAAAAGATGCCAGTCCCTGGACTTCTCTGAATAATAAGTCCATCCCATTTGACAACAGACAAAAACACGCAGATTGCAGATTTAGTGAAAACATGAGTAAATTGGAGAGAGAGAGAGAGAGAGAGAAAGAGAGAGAGAGAGAAAGAGAGAGAGAGAGAGAGAGAGAGAGGTGCAGTAGGGTCTCCTATACTACAATGGCCAATGCTTGTATCACTCTGTCACTCTATGCATCTGGCTTTATATGAGTCCTGGGGAATTGCACCTGGGCCATAAGGCCTTGTAAACAAGGGCCCTTAATAACTGAGCCATCTGTCCATCCACCTTCTTCTTCAATTGCTCATTTGAATATTTTTGAAACAGGGTCTACTTATATAGCCCAGACTAGACTGAACTCATGACCCTCTTGCCTCAGCCTCCTGACTGCTCAGATCATAGCATGCGGCCCAACCAGAGTCTTTTTCTTTTACTAGTATTTTCATTCATACAGATGTTCCTTTTTGAAGTGCAGAAGTGGGTCCAGAGTTCTATTTTGTCTTTTTCCAAACCCATTAGCACCTAACTCAACACAGTCCGTCATAGAGAATGTATTGAAGAACATTTTACATGAATGGACTCGATTGTATAGATGATTAGATGTCCCATTTGATCTGGACCTTTCAGACCAAGAGTAGCCAATTGGTTTGAGAAATCTAGTCTCAAAGCTATCAGAAAATATTAAAGGGGTGAATTTAAGGGTAAAACAATGAGTGGATACAATTAATCAAGTGTAGCCAATTTAATATGGGAGAAAAATCACAGACTCAGCCTAAATATGTAAGAGGAAAACACCAGACAATAATATGAATTATTATTCTTAAATCCCTGGTATGTGTCAGATCTGGCTAAATGATATACAGTTCTACCTTATTGAATCTTCACAATAATGCAACCGGATGGGGAGTTGGTGGTAGAAATTGTGTCTATTAAAAGGTAGTAATTTTCCTAGGTTACTTCTCAGGAAAATGATGAAGCAAAAGCAAGTTCAGTGTCATGAACACTAGACCTTGCAACCCACCGTCAATGTATTCCTGGGTATCCAAAGTCTGTCTGCCTGACAGCCAGCAGCTCCAGAAGTGTTGGGGGGGGAGTGAGGAAGAGCCGTTCCATTCTTGCCTGCATTCCTAAAACCCACCATGTTCCAAACACACATGTACTGAAAAATAATTGTTGAGTGAAGGAATGGTCAACCCAACTGAAAATTATTTGTCCTTTCTTTCTATTTTGTTGTTAAAGAGACATATTTCCTTATCTACCTTTGGGATATGTTCTCAAACTCCTATATGAGGTTGGGACAATGTGTCTCACAACTTTTTTTCAGTATACCTTTCACTGATACCCAAAGATTCCAATATACTAAATGTGTTATATATTATATGTATTTATGTGCTTTTAACACAGTAAGATTTTTTTAAAAATCTCCTTCAAGAATAAATTTCTTCACTTTGCAAGTGGTTTTGCCCTGTGGAGAATGTGTGATTGGAAAGGTGCATGCCATACGTCAAACTATGAAAACACTTAAAATGGGTTTTATGTTCACCTTCGTTGCAGCAGGAATTACCAACCATCACCCCATATCCACTCTCCCCTCTTCTTAAGTAAATGATTGTAAATATGTAGCTAAGCTCATTGCCTTGCCAAAACAATGTGTCCCAGACTTTTTAGTCTTCCATTTAGCAGGCTGAGCACAGTGTCACTGAGCTGACTGACTGTGTCTTCGCCTCCCTCCCACACTCCCCGGGACCACTGAACCAATTTACATCAAGGAAGCTACACTCAGTAAGAGAAAGGTAAATGTCTACTTTAACCTACTGAGGTTACAAGGTCTGCTACACACAGATGAACTTAATTTTCTCTAATACAAATACATTTCCATTACACCTTGAATTATTAATCATTAGTGTGTATAATTAATTCACATTCATCACAGCCTATAAAGTGTTCAGGATTTCCTCTCACTCCTGTCTTTTCTAGCCACCGCCATAATTATAATGAACTGCATGAAATGCCTGTGTGGAGACATAGAGAAATGTGCACTGGCTCTCTACGTATTTAGTGTTTGCTATAAAACATGATTGGCAGAGAAGACCACTAATTTTTAATTTATGGTTTAAAACCTAGGTATATTGAATTTTGCATAAGGGAGATTCCCATATAGGATAGGATCATCGAGCAGTGTATGAATCAGGAAGTAGTTGGAAGGCAGAGAAATGAAGGAAAAAGACCAGATAAAGTCAGAGATGATGCAAATCACTTGTTCTTTAGATTCACTTATAGAAGAAAGAGGGGAGGAAGCCAGGAAGAACTGGAGATTTCACTTTGGGTTGCTATTGATTAGAGGTGGTGGGGGGAGTCCTCCAGGTCAAGGTACCTGTCAAAAGCAAAGCTCAGAAGCACACACCCTTGAGAAAGGCCATTGCTCATTTTGATTAGACAGTGGTCAACAGGCACAGGAAAGCCTGGAAGACTTCTCACCTACACAGTTGGCATGAGAGGTGACATCTGGAGCAGGGCTTTCTTAAGTTGTCGTGTATGTGTGCTGGGAATTTGATTGCATGGCCTGTTACAGTGGTAAGCATCGTGATGACACACTGAAGTGGAACATTGGGCAATAAGCTTGTAGACCTCTTAGAGACTTGAAATAACAAAACATACAAAAACAAGGTCAGAGTTTGATTGGCTTGCAAAGTTGGATCAAGAGAAATCATTTGACAGGATGTAGTGTCCTGCTTAATTTTTTTTTTTAATATTTTATTTATTCATTTTCAAGCAGAGAGAGAGAGAGAGAGGGAGAGAGAGAGAGAGAGCACACCAGGGTCACCACCTTGTGGGTCTGGCTTATGTGGGACCTGGGGAATTGAACCCGGGGCCTTAGGCACTGGAGGCAAGTGCCTTAACCGCTGAGCCATCTCTCCAGCCCTGTCCTGCTTAATTTAAGATTATATAAACACACACATCTTGGTCTCCCAAGGCAAGAGTTATGCAAAACAAAAAATTGTAAATAAACTAAATGAAGCATTTGCATAGCAGACTGCTAGTGTGTAACCAATACCATTGTTTACCTCCTTGTTAGTCAGAGATGCAGAGCACCCTGCCCTAAGAACTCATCCAGCCTTTGTCTTGGTCAGCCATGAAGGTCTCCTCTGCTGGGTTTTCACTTTTCAGCCACTTTCGCAGCCATGTGGTCATGTGACTCAGTTCTGACCAATATACTATCACTAGGAAATCTGCTTGGGAGTATCTATACATTTTTCCTGCCCTAATAAAGAGAAAAAGATTGATCAGAGGAAAAAATGGTTACCTTTATTCATTTTTCTGTGCTTAGAATACTGTTGTGATGTGCTAACGATCTGTATTGGTTAATTTGTGACCTTGAGGTGACATGGGAAGATAAAAATTATATAGGAAGGCTGATAGAACATAATTACAGACAAGCCTGTTTGGCCTTTCTTTCTTTCTTTCTTTCTTTCTTTCTTTCTTTCTTTCTTTCTTTCTTTCTTTCTTTCTTTCTTTCTTTCTTTCCTTCCTTCCTTCCTTCCTTCTTCCTTTCTTTCTTTCTTTTTTTCTTTCTTTCTTTCTTTCTTTCTTTCTTTCTTTCTTTCTTTCTTTCTTTCTTTCTTTCTTTCTTTCTCTCTTTCTCTCTTTCTCTCTTTCTCTCTTTCTCTCTCTTTCTTCTTCTCCTTCATTCCTTCGTTTCTTCCTTCCTTCTTTTCTTTTTTATTTGAGCTTGGATTTTTTAGAGATATTCAGTTGCTAAGTTACTTGGTGGGAATCATAAACAAGATCCTGCAGGTGTGATGTTGAGGGAATGCTCCAGCTAACTAGAAAAGTAAGAATCTTTTTTTTTCTGACACTAGGACAGGACATTAGGTGCTGACTGTCTCCTTGCTAAGTGATACCAAAGGCATTGGTCATATACTTCTGTGGTCCCTTGACTTAGTGGATTTCTGCCGAGTCATCCTTTAATAACAAACTTGGGCATATTCGTGAGAAAAAGAAGAGACTAAAAAGTTACTAACTTGTTTCTTTGAGCTATGGTACACTCCCTCATCTCACCCCGATCAATAGTGTAGTAGCAAGTGAAGGGAGAATAAGATAACATTAATTTACATAATTGTGAATGTTCTCATCAATCTTTGAATCTGCATTAGTCTTTGTAATATTGACTGAAACCTCTGAGACTGGGGTTGTCTGTTAGTTTTAGTCAAAAGCATTCCTAATGAATACTAAAAGAAATAGTGGCAAATATGGATGTATTATAAAGGAGATAAGAGTCATTGGAGGGGACCATCAATGTCCAGATAGTCTCATTTATGTCTTGATAATGACATTCATGTGAAAAATTATTTAGCTGAATAAGAGTTGTAAGTGGTTCAAAGACACACTAGAAATTATACAGAGATATTGAAGGCAATTCCAGCCAAATCTAGCATTAGAAGTGGTTGAACTTCATCCTAACCCCAGGAGTTGAAAGAGCCAGGTTGAAGCTGGGTTCACTTTTCTGGTGAACATAGAATGCTTGTGGAGCCTTTACAAAAGCCAAGCCGATTTCTACAAGTATCAAAGAAAAGGTTGAGGATATTATTTTTCATCTTGTTCTAGAGTGATATGTCAATTTCTAAGCATATACAAATGATTTGGTGAAAATGGAAGAAGAGGATAGAAAATATGAGAATGAAGGGAATACACAGGTAAGTCCTGGAAGCAGAGAGAGTGCTGCAGGCAAATTCTGTCTCGGGACCCACTTTCAGTCTCCATGCGGTTATATTTGTATCCTGACCCCATCACCTCCACCACCCTTGTTGAGTTTCAGAGGGAATCCATAAGGTGAGCTGAGAAGGAGAGTGAGTGGTGATGGCGGTTCCAGGTTTGTGCTTGGAGATAACAAGTCCAGTCTCCTGCAGAGAAAGGAGGCATGAGATGGGATTATAATCTCTTTTTTTTGGGACATGATGCTATGAAGTAGTATGCCGTTGGATAGGGCAATTCTGACACCAATAGTAGAGATTTCTTTTAAAAAGGAATTATGGGAACCTTAAGGAAACTGAATGAATGAAGAAAATTGGGCAGCAAAGTCTTATTTTAGGAAATCTTTGATGAGGATGCAGTTGGAAGCTTAAAAGGGAATGGAAGAACAAAGCCATGCTGTGTTCTAAGAATGATGACTGGGGAGAGAATCAGAGGAAGGGAAATTGGAACCTTTTCTGTATTGTGTAAATGATAGTAAAGGACAATTTCATTCCAGAATTGTGAAAACATATATTTTTTTTTCGCATTTAACGTTTATTTCTCCAAAACTGCTTTGCTAACTTTGATCCTTACCTGTAATTCCCCCAAACTAGAAAATGTAGAGCCCTCGTTGCCTTGCTCCTGGCCACTCATTTCCATTGGGACAGAACTACAGAGCTTCTTTCTGGGTTTCCTAGTCCCCCTTCTCACCTTTTCTTCAAGCACCTCACTCATCATGGGAAGGGAGAAACGAGTAACACACAAAATGGCAGACATGTGGCTTTTGTCAGTTTCGGGCCGGCTGATGTGCTCCTGGAAGTTGAATTCAATAAATAGCAGGGGAGGAACTACCTTACAGCGGACTTCATTTTAGAGAGTGGAAGAAATTCAAAGAAACAAAAACACTGCAGTGTTTTCAAATAGCTAATCAAAAGATCTGTCCTTTGTGAGGAGATAGCCCTGTCTAGACTTCTGTCTTACAAGCAGGGGTTCTGGCTTTGCCAGTGGCCCTGAGAATTGCAGGACAGTAGTGGATCATAGATGTGGAAAATGGTCCCTGGAAGCATTTCAGGTGGATCTCTGCATAAAAGTGATGGATTATCCACAAGTGAGGGTGAGAGGTAGGAGAAAACAGAGTAGACAGTGTCTTAAGGTAGAGTATGGCCGTAAGTAGTAAGCAAGTGTGTGTCTTACAAATGTGCATGTGTGTAGGATGTGTGGTATGGTGTGTGTGTGTGTGTGTGTGTGTGTGTGTGTGTGTGTGATATGTCTGGTATATGCCCTTGTATGTGCAGAAGTTTGTGTCTGTGGAAGCCAGAGAAAAAGATGTGTCCCTCCTCCATTGGTCATCTGTATATTTTCTTGAGGTGGTATCTCTGATTCTGGAGCTTTTCATTTTCCTGAGGTCCAGTCATTCTCCATCCTCAGTGATTCTCCAGTGTCTGATCCTCATAAGACTGGGATTACAGACATGTGTGGCCACATTCACTTATTTACACAGGTGTTGGGGAACTGAACTCAAGTGGTCTCATCAGGTCCTCATGCTTGCATGGTAAGCATTATTACTGGTTGAGCCATTTCTCCAGCCACTGTCTTTTAAAATTTAAGATTATTTTGGAGCTGGGAAGATGACTTAGTAGTTAAAGGCATTTGCCTTCAAAACTTGCTAGCCTGGGTTCTATTACCCAGTACCCACATATAGCCAGATGCACAAAGTAGCACTTGTGTCTGGAGTTGGTTGATAGCAGCAAGAGACCCTGGAGTATATATATTCTCTCTCTCCTTGCATCACCATCATCATCATCATCATCATAATAATAATAATAAACACCAATAAAATAAAGATTATTTTGATGGCCAGATACAGTGCATTTACACTGGAATAGAAGAAAGGCACAATTCTTGAGACGGGTAACCCCACGGCATAGCTGTAGCAAGCTATTTGTGTGTGGAATGTGGGTGGCGACTTTTTAGAGACTGGTGATCTTGAAGAATTTGAACATCCCCAGTTCTGTACCTACTGGCTTAGTACCTGGCCTGGGAGTGTGAGAGCTGAGTGAGTGACAGACTCTTAGAGGTTATGCTTTGTGATTCCATAAGGTGTGAACCTAAAGAGCAAGTGTTAGCCTTTCCTTGGCAAGGGGTTCTTAATGGGAGGGGCCAGAGTTATGAATCATGACTCCAAAACCAGGTGATAAGAGCTCTTTTGAACGAATACAGTGGACTATGTATCTGTGTGAGTGGCACCAAGCAGAATGGGGTAGGTCATGCAGTATAACACCTGCTTATAAAATTAGATTGTAAACAGATCTTGTAAAGCCTGTAACCTCCTACTAATCAATATGGCACCCACAGCAGCATGAGAAATGTGATCTTTTTAGGGAAATAATGATAACATCATGGGGAGAGACAAGTAAGGAGATGTGCTGTATTTACCAATACTTTGTCAAGATTTACCTTCTAAACAGGGTAAAACACATTATGTGGATGGAGTTCTATAATCCCAGAGAACATTACTTGATCAGTTATTTGACAGAAAATGTTAAAGCAATAGTGAAATGATTTATACACATTCAATAATGACTGCAACTGTGTTAAAGTTGTGATGATATAAGGCTCTCGTTGGAAAGGTTCAAAACTTTTTAACTTCTAAATACCTAAATCATGTATTCTAGATGAAAAACTGCCCACCTATGTATTGGTGGCTCCATTTGCAAATCAGCACATTAAAGTCCATTTATCATAAAAAAATTTCTAGATAAAGTTGTGAAATAACAATTGATTGCCATATGGACATAAGGAAGTTTTGAAAAATCTGGAAATTATTAATCTATACTGTGTATAAAACTTAGTCAAGTTTAAACATATACAGTGGATGTAGTGATTCTGTACGGATGTTCCTATTCAGGTCTATGAATGCTCCTTCCCTCAGCTGCTGCACAGAGACTCTCTCAGCCCTAGGGAGCAGCCACTTTTGAGGCTCTGGGCATGTCCTATCTAATTACTGGTTGATGAAAGTATATATAGAAAGTATATGTCAAGGCCTTTCCCCATCCACCTTCACTTCAATTTGAGCTACAAGATAATCAATACTGGCTAATCAGCTATTCATTCTGGTATGCTTGTGAGGGTTCTTCTGGTTGAGGCTGGCATGGGGGTTGCACATTGGACAAGAGATGGCTCTCTCTAATGTGGGTGGCACTGTGGACCTTGTTGAGGACCAGAACAAAGGTGGAAGGAAGGAGAATTTCCTCTGTGGCCACTTGAATGCTTGAGCTGGGGCCTCGATCCCATCCTGTTCTCAGATTAGAGTTTGATATCATCACCACTCTTAAATCCAAGGTTGGAGACTAGGAGTGGAAATGACGTCATCAGCTCTTTCGTGCCTGCAGCACGTAGACAAGACTGTAGGCCTTCTCAGCCTCTATAATCACACAAGTATGTATATGTCTATACCTGATCTGTTGAGGATGTTTAAGTATATGTGATGAAAGAGAAAAGTCCCGAGATGTCCTTGATTCCATTATAATAGCCAGAGAGTGGAGAGGAGGAGATAAGGGGACTTCGTAAATTACCAAATGCATTCCAAAATAGTAAAACATGATTCTAAATTCATGAATGCAGGCTGAAATCTTGTCTTTAGCCTCAGGCAGCTGGACCACCAGGTGACATCCCATCGCACTGCAGTCCTCAGCAATCTAGGAGCAGTGAGGACTATATGTCTTTATGAAGTATGCTGCAATTTACAAAGTTCTTCATTTCTTATTCTTCTGCCTGTCTTGTTTGTAGTAATGTGCTTTTTAAAAAGATTATGTGCATGTGTGTATGCATATATATACATATATACTCGGGTGTGTGTGTTTTCAAATGTTTGCGCATGCATGCATGGATATTGAGATCAGAGGACAACCTAGTGTCATCCTTAGGAATTCCATCTGCGTATTTATGAGATGGGATCTTTTATTGGTCCAGAGTACACCCATTAGGCTAAACTGGTTGGCCAAGAAGCCTCCGGGATCCACATGTCTCCTCTTCCCCAGTGTTAGGATGATAGGCATGTGCCCCCAAGCCTGGCATTTTTACATGGTTACTGGGAATTGGCTTCAGGTCTTCATTCTTGTGAGGCATGAAAATGCTTATTTTGCTCAATGAAATATCTTCTCAAGCCCTACAAATGTGTTTGCATGTACATACTCAGTGATCCTTCTGTCTTGGCCTTCCTCAGTGCTGGGAAGCATAGCCATGGCACGATTTTCTCATGGGTACTAGGGATCAAACTCAGATCCTCATGCCCATATAGCAAGCACTTTTATCCTATGGACCATCTCTTCATCCAACAAATGCAGTTTCCATATAAACAATTTCTTTGTCCAAAATTGTATAATGAAAGTATCCTTGGCTTGTAAGTGTGGTGGATGGATCTGCTCTCACTTGCTCTGTTACTTTTGTCTGTGAGTATTTACACTAGGACCCAGCCTTTTGTGTCTTCCATCTATAAAAACTCAATAAACCCTTTCATTTCAGAGATCTTGGTTATCATCTTGTTTGGATTTGATTTCTTTCCTAGCTCTAGAGCTCCAGTATATTAGGCCAAAGCCTCTGCTGATTCCTTCTCCTCCCTCGGCCCCTCGTGCCATCTTCCGTGTGCTCATTCCTGTCCACACCTCAAAGGCCCGCAGCCTCAGCTCTCCCATAAACTCCTGCCCTGACACCTTCTGTTCAGCCTGCTTCACAGGAGTCCAGTCAATGACATGTATCACAGGATGGCCAAAGAATGCATGCTTTCTATAGAACCAAATTTCCATTCATTCCAAATGAAAGGTGAATTGTGAATGACAGACTATGCATAAAATTTTTCAAAGGGTTTTCTATTCTTTTTTTAAAAAGGTATATTGAATTATTACAGACTTTAGAAAGGAAAAAGCTTACTTCATTTTACTATGTTAGAAAAATTTTATTACTATCAGTTGATCAATATATATATTATAAAATTAAAAGTGATAGTTTCTTATAAGAATAGAGATATAAAAATCTGTATAGCATATAACAATTCATTCTGGCTGTGTGTTAAGAGAACAGTATAACATGACCTAGTGGAGTTTATTCTAAGACCATGAGGATGGTTCAATACTAGGAAATCTATCAATATAATTTATTACATCATCAAATGAAATGTAGACAGCCAATGATTATATCAATAGATGCCTGAAAGGCACCATAAAATCCAAAAGCTTTTCCTAATAAAAATTCCAAATAAAGGAAACTATTTAACTATGATAGATTCTTTTTTGCTAAAACTCAATAGCAAGTACTGTAATAAACTATGAAATACTGAACATATTTCCATTAGAATAGAGTTGATTTCTTATTAAAATTAAAGTGTAGTGAAATTGATTACACCTTTCTGCCCCCAGCTGGCTTCGGGCACCCCACTCCCGGTGCAGTGTGACTGCAGGGCTCTATTTAAGCATTTCTTCCTTTGCAGACTGAGACTTCCTACAGGCAGGTAAACGCCTTACAAACTTATGTATTCTCTGTCTCTGACACACTTTATGGCAATAACACACAAAAAATTCTTGATGGCATAAACAATTGAATGAGTAAAATAGTAGAATTTTGTACTTTATTAAAAGGCCACTTTTCCTTCCTCACAAGAGGATTGTGTCAGTTTGATTTATGTATGAGATGCTGAGCATATCATGAGCACAATTGGCAAAAATTGTTTCCGAAAATCCAACTAAAGAACTATATTTGCATCTTGGTTCAAAGATTGAAGAGGTTAAACCTTTTCATTTTTTATTATGTGGTATTGCTTTGAGATTTCAAAATACTACATAGTTTCTCATGGTGACTTTTAAAGCTCTTTGCTTGCTTGTTCTATGATTTATCCATAATATTTAGAAGCTGAGCTGTGAAAATCTTGGAAATATAATACTAAGGTCACTTAGCTTAAGTTTATACACCTTAGAAACCCCAAGATTAAAAACACACAAAAACCCTAAAACTAACTGAGAAATGCTTTTCTAAAAGGGATTTTAGTCACAAGTTTTTCTAAACTTTTTTAATTTTAATTTTTTAAAATTTATTTACAGGCCTTTTATTTTTTATATCTAGTATAAGTTGGCATTGTTTTCTTGATTTCTTTCTTGGCAATTTCATTCTTGTTGTATAAAAAAGGTATTAATTTTTTATATGTTGGTTTTATATACCACAACTGTTATAGTTACCTTCTCGTTAAAGGCACAAAACACTTGATCAAAAGCAGCTGATGAAATAAAGGGTTTATTTTGGTTTACAGTCTCGAGGGGAAGCTCCATGATGACAGGGGAAAAGGATGGCATGAGCAGAGGCTGGACATCAACTCTGTCAGCAGCAGAAGAGTGTGCCAAGCACTAGCAAGGGGAAGCTGACTATAACAACTATAAACCCACCACAACAACAGGCCTCCAGCAAGGCTCCAGGTCTCTATCTATGTCCCGAATGTAAGTGTTGTGCAGAGATTTAAATTCAAGAGATGTGGAAGCTGGGGTTGCAGATGAGATGCTTTGAATGTAATGTGTTAGGTCAGAAATAAATAGGACCTATGGTAGAATCCTGAAGAATACCTACTTTTAAGAATGGATGAAGTAGTTAAGTATGGGTTGAATATAGAAGAAATCACCCTAAAATATGCCTGAAAAGAATTAGTCAGAAGGGCTGAAGAAAAGTTAAAAGCATATAGCTACTTAGAGGCTGAAATTGGGCTATCTGTTAAGGAAAGGAAGTGTTAAAAATGCTACTTAGGGTCAATGAGCTTGTAAGTTAGGAAAATTTATTGCTTCTGAAGAAATATGGTTTTGTTAGAAAAAAAAAGAAATTGTGACACTTGATAGTAAAATTACCCATCTTAAGGTTTCAGAGGACTAAAATAGTCTTCGGATGGAAGGAGAACTTGGAAGTCTCAGGGCTGTTCTAGAAAAGAAGGGTGAGAAGGAGGGGCGGGCAGGAGTGAGGGAGAAGGCCAGGCCTTGTGTGACTGATCTGAGCTCTATGAAATTTAATAAACCCGATCATTAGAAGTGATTAATATCATTATGAAGACTGGACTTCACACAGAATGTTATGGTTTGCTTCTGGAATATCTCCCAAAAGCTTCGTCCTTAGCCTGTGTGTTACTGGACTCTCTGTCTTCTCTCTGTCTCTCTCTGTCTCTCTGTCTCTCTGTCTCTCTTTCTCTCCCTCTTTCCTTCCTGGCTGCCATAAAGTGAACAGTTTTCTTCTGTCATGATGTGCCTGCCTAGACATTGGTTTAAAAGCTGTGGATACAGAAGACTCTACACTAAAACCTCTGAAACCATGGGGCAAAACAAACACTTCCTCCTTTAAGATGGTTTACTCTGATAGCTTTTTGAAACAATGAAAAACTGGCCAACTGGAGAAGATATAGTGAGGAAGAAAGCAGAGGAGCAAACTGAAACCACAAATGCAGAGGATGCCTGGAGTCTTGAGTGAGCAGAACACTAAGTGTAAGTCTGGGCTGTCCACTTGAATACCTAGGCTTTCAATCATCTCGAGCCACAGTCTCTCCCTCTGCAAAAAGAAGAACACCAGGTCTTTATAGGGTTGTTTTGTACATGTTCTGGGTGCATAGTAGCTGTTCAAATAGGATTCACAAATTTTCACAAAACTTTCACAAATCTATATGCTTTCTTATAAGTCATGGTATTGAGGTGTTACAGAGGATTAAGTCAATTTCCCTTAGAACCCAGAGTCAAAAATATCCCAAGTGATGCTTGTCTTCTTTAAGAGAAGGATTGAAAATTGTTTATGAGATTTAGCCACAAGGATGCTGCTATGAATTCTGGAGAGGGCATTCGTAATAAAATGATGTGGGCATGCCAAAAGACAGTGCATTTATTCAGAAGTGAGTGGACGAGATAGATGATAAGCTTAGCTGGGAAAGGCAGGAGAGATGGAGGAGAAAAAAGGAGAAGGAGCCAGAACACAGAGGGAAAGAGGCTGGGGCAGAGGGGAAAGACTGTCTTGTGATGGCAGAAACTTGAGCCTGTTTAACTTTGGTGGGATGGAAGCTTACCTCAGAGGCTGCCCATTCACCAGAGTAGTGAAATTGTTTCTTCTAATAAAAGCTATCCTTTGAAATCACAAATTTGCCTTCATAATTCTTTTCCCTATCTCCCTGCTGTCATTCAGATTTAAAGGGCACATTCAAGACATAAAAAGCACAGCCTGTTGGGAAGCTTAAATTTGAATCTTGTTCTTTGAAGAGACTTATTAAACCTCCATGTTTACGAACTGACTCCTAATCCTTGAATCCAGCCCCTTGCAGCTTCTTCTCAAAGGCAGAGGAACTTCTCACCAAGATAATCACTCTTCAACAGCTGGAGGCACCATCAGAACTTGAGATAATTACCCTCAACAGGAGTGAATGAATTCTGAGTGCACCTTCTCCGACTTCTTAAAGCCAAACAATGCAGGTTAACAAGGCAGGTTGACTCTTGGCTCTAGGACCACATATAAGTCATCCTTAATTGGACATGTCACCTTTGTTCCCCTAAGCAATAGCCAAAGAACTTTCTACATGTGACTTTAGATAAACGAGCAAGCCAGTGAGATATTTGTGTCATCTCTAAAATGAACAGCTGGGCCATTCCTTTGAAATTCTACAGGGGATGGTGGTGATTAAAAATACATTTTTTTAAACAAAAAAATTAAAAATAACTAGAGAGTTAATGGTCTCAAAGAAGAAGCCAGCAAGACTGACAGAAGTTCACAAACAAAGGTTCTGGCATTCTATAGTGTGGCACTTTGTTCTTCCTGCTGGAGGGAAGCAGATATGGAAGACACCCTGAGGAGAACTGTACCATATAAATCAGGGTATCAGGACTTTGGGGGACAGGGCAAAGGAAGCAAAGGAAAGTATTGAAAGGAAAATCACATGAGCACGTTCCCTGCAGCAAATTTCTCCCACTGCTCCAGAGAAGATTTTGCTTTCATGCTTTGTTTGAGATTGTTGGGCCTTAGTGTCTGCATGGTGAACAGGATTGGGGATTGGGTGATGTACAAACACCTCTGTGTGGGGAATGAGGCCTCTGAAGTCACAGGAATTTGATGACATCAGACAAGCATTGGTCCTCGCAGGCTCTTCCCGCCCCCCTACACAAAGTGGTAGAAAGCAAATGCCACTCAGATTTTTGCCCATTCTGCAACTCTCAGCATCAAGAAAGATTTGTGAAGACATATATACATATATATTTCTAATAAAAAGAATTAAAAGAAAATAGATCTTTGTGTGTTTTGCTTTGGGAATTTTATGTACCATTTGATTCTTCGGGCAAGGGAGGAATGGGCATGAAATCCAGACATCTTGGGTCAGCATGTGCTGGCAATAATATTCTTATATAAAAATGTGGATAAACATGAATTATACACTTGCTTTCATCCCAAATATTTGCTTTACAATTTCTTCATTTTCTGGAATGTTGGAAATTACTTTTGGCATATTTGCCATTCCTGGGGTACAACTTTATACTATTTGAAACACGAATGGTTTCAGCCTCAAAATAATAGTTTCTGCTAATCACCTCAAAATCTTCCAAGTCACACAGACTATTGGAAACCAGAACCCTTTTTTTTTTTTCTGGACAGGGAATGTATTTTCTCAGTCCATGAGATTGATTTCAAACTTGGATATTATTTTCCAGGTTCTACTCCTTGGGAAATAGACTAAGAACACCTCAGTGGCATGAGACTGTGTTGTGTATAGCAGGCTTTCTCAGCATTTTCTTTTTGAATTCATTAGATAATTCATAGATTTATTCTCATGGACTTATTTTTTCTTTGACTTTTTCATGCACCACCATAAGGAGGTCAGGCAGGCGAGCATACCCAAAGGCAAGCCCACTGGGTTTTCATCTTAATGCAGAGACCTGGGTTTTACTCTGAGTCAGAGTTTGGCTTCACAATATTATGCAATTGGTTAATCTCTGGTCTCTAGGACAATTGACTCAGGAGGGTTTCCAGTAAATGACATTTTCTAGCATTTCCATTTCTTATTTAACTCTTTGATAGAAAAAAAACAGCATGTTTTTCTTATTTTTTACCTTGGGGAATACAATCATCTTGGTATTCTAATGCAATCCCCAAGCTGAGTTTCCTTAGCTTTTTTGTTTAGTTGACCTTGACTCTGAGTCTGCTTTCTGAAGTCATCAGGTTTTTATCTATATCTTGGGGCTTTGATAGCTACAGACCCAGGCATGTGCTAAATCACTTCACAGCCTGTAAATATTCTGGACTAAGGAATCAAAATGGCAGGTATTCATTAATTCTGGTTTGTTAAGCCTGTAAACTCAAGTCTTATGTGAGGCATATATACATATTTTGAAAATGGAGACATCATCATATTCTTATTTCTTCAGCATAGAACATAACACATATTTAACATTCAGAAATTCTTGTTGAGTACATGAATGAATGCATGTATGGTATTTAAAAGAGACTAAGATCTATCATTGGGAATTTTCTTAGTTAAAATTTAATTACTGCTATCAATTTTGATCTATTATGTATATGAGAAGATTGACAGTTAATGAATTTCTGAGTAGATTCTTCTGAACTTGTCTTGAGATACAGCCCTATTAACTTTAGAATGCTCTAGTGGCATTTGGGTTTCCTTAAAAAAAAAAACAACTAAATATGATAACTAGCCTGCCTGGGTTATCTGAACATCCATGGTCCAGGAAGGGGATGATTTAATCTAGAAATAGCTTCCCAAATGAGGCAGAGTATACCTGAGAGAAGTATCTTCCTAAACCTTCTTGAGATCTTGATGGTGCCATTTGAATTGTGGGCACACATAGATTCAGAGAGACGTGGAAAGGCTATGACAGGTCTTGGCCCTGAGTGAGCATGTGCACGAGATGTTTAGGAAAGTACTAAAGTATTAGTTTGTGATTATCCCAGCCAGTGACTAACAAGGCTGAATGCAGACATTCTGTCTCCTGTTGGCTGCAACTTGTCAATATTTACCTTTGATCAAAGATTTTCACTTTTGATTTAGATAGCTTTTCCTATAGGTTCTGCCTGTGGGAAGCAAGTCCCACTATCAAAGGCTAATACTGAAGGTTCCTCTCATCATTATTAAATATATTAATGAGCCACTGGGTGTGTAGATGATTACCAAATTGCTACCAATCATCTAAAGGACCTCTTTGTGTCTTGAGAGTTATTATTTGTATGTTGATACATCTGTCCAGCTCTGTGTGATTCCACATATTTATTAGAGAAGTACAGTGTAATTCCTTCCCCAAGGAAAGAGTTAAAGAACACCAGGGCTGATCAGTATCTTTATACTTTGTTGAGAAAAGGAGGTCTGGAGAGGTGAACTCACTGGAACAGGAATATTAATGGATAGAACTTGAATTCATCTCCTTTTGATTTTGAATTTTATAACAGTCATTGTTGCCTCACACTGAGGAGTGCTTTCTGCTGAAGCACACAGTGCTCCCAATTCCCCATGGGCCCCAGCTGGGCCTCCCACAGAATGCTAAGAACTCAAAGACCCTGACCTTGCCTTGTCTTCCAAGTGAGGCTTCTGGTGTTTACCCCAAGCCCTTAGAATATTAGGCTGCTATGAAGGCAAAATGTATTAAAAGTACCTTACTACTCACAATCATCCAATCACAAAGGATGCTAGCAAATACTATAGATGCAAGTCAGGTATAGATGCAAAGGTTATGTATGATTATTTGCTATTTTTACAAGATGCCTTAGAATATTTTCTTCCTCTAACAAATGGTATATGAGGAAATGAATGCCATTTGTCATGTGTTAGAGATTAGGAAGAAAGGAAGTGTATATAACAGTAAAAAATGAGGCAGGAGATTTTCAGTTTATCAGATTTTCCTCCACATTTCCAACTTCTTTATTTCTGGAATGCTCTACAGAAGATGGAAACATTAGATGTGTCTTCTGTCTTAAGGGCAAGAGATGCTTTTTCTTTTCCTTGCAGTAACTACTAAAAATCTCATCGGTGCTTTTCCACTGGAAGTTGTTAAAACCCCCGTTTTCCCTCACATTCAGATATATAAATACATCTTTATGTGCTTTAACACTATCTCAATATGAATATGAGAAGAATAAATTCCTGTTAAAAAATAACAGCAGGTTGCCACTGCCTAGAATAAGAAATGATATGTCAATAATCCTAAAACAGGAATTTCATGATCTCATTATGTATTCACGAGGCCATGAGGGCTTGACCATAAATGCAACAGTAGGGAAAATTTTTGATTGGCTCTAATCCATAGATGACAGTTCCAGAGCCATCCTTTAACCTTAAACCCAAGAACTGACCTTGACTCTCTTTCTCCCCATCTTTCTCTCTCTGTACATATCACACATTTTCATTTCAAGTTTCAATTTAACCTAAGCCTTCACTCTTTTCTTTTTCTTTTTTTTATTTATTATCTACTTATAAAGAGAGGGAAATAGGGAAAGAGAGGGAGAATGCGCTAGGGCCTATTCCCACTGCAAATGGATTCCAGACACATGCACCATAGTGCATCTAGCTTTGTATGCACACTGGGGAATGGAATCCAGGCCTTTAGTCTTTGAAAACAAGAGCCTTTTACCACTAAGCCATCTTTCCAGTCTCATTTTCTCGTTTCTTTGTCCTCACTGCTATCTTAGTCCACTAGAGTGGCCTGCTTCACTTTTGGTAGTGTATTCAAACCTTTACTATCACTTGGCTCTTAAAGCATCTTTCTGTGTAACTACTTGTGTGAGCCTTTTTCTTCAAGTCTGAATAGGATGCCATGAACCTGTATTTGGAGTAAAGTCCAGTCTCATCATTATGGCTACAACAGCCTTCAAGACTCACACAATTCTTCCTGGTGACGCTAGAAGATGTAGATACCTTAGCTTTCTTCTAGTTCTTCCTGTAGATCCTGGAATGGGTAAGAGCATTTGTACATGCTGATCTTTCTCACAGGAACCCTTCCCAAGCCCTTCACCATAGCTCCCTCTTTCCTCTTCTCCTCTCAGTCCCAATGCCTCTTATGACAAGTTCACCACACACACACACACACACACACACACACAGTACACTCCCATATTCACCTTAAACAAGGTCTTCATTTTTCTTTAGAAAAATAAGTGTAGTTATTGACTACACTTATATTAGAATATTTAAATGCTTCTGTAATTGTTAGTATATCTCCTAATCTATGTGGGTTTTGTGGTGAAATACTATTGATTGAGTAGCTTGTAAACAACAGAAATTTATTCCTTACATTTCTGGGGGCTGGAAAGACAAAGGTTGTTGTGCCAGTAGAGTCAGTGCATTAGGGTTCTCTAGAGGAAACAGAGTTGATAGAACTGATTGTAGGAAAAGGGAATTTTAATGGGGTAGCTTACGATGATAGTCCAACAATAGCAGCCTGCAGGCCCACGGGTGAAGAAACCAGTAGCTGTTCAGTCTATTCAGCCCACGTGGCTGGATGCCTCAGCAGTCCCAATCCAGCCTAGAATGCCTGATGGCTCCCTGGGGAGATGCCACTCCCCAGGGAGCCATCAGGCAAAATCCTATGGGACTAAGAACTCGGGCTCCTTGGGGAAATTCCCACTACCAGAGAGCTACAGAGAGGCTATACCCACTAGGAGCTAGGCAAAATAGCAATGTTGTCTCATTTAACCTATATTGATCTCACTCTCCAATGGAGATTCTGTTTGTATTTTTCAGAAAGAAGTGAGAGAACTTAGGACAACTCATTCCATCAAGGAGACATTGGATGATGGCTGACATTCCTGGCAGGAGACAAACCACCCCTGGCCTTCACACAGGGCCCAAATGAAACCTATGAAAAAGTGACAGAGACAAACAGGAGACTAATCACCATGGCAAGTTTGATAACCCATGAAAAGTCAATGGAGACAGATACCTACGATACCCAACACAACCCAGGGCAAAGATCTAGAGAGACTTAAGATCTCAACAATAAAGTAGACCTAAAACTCACGCTCCATGACTCAGGGAACTGAACAGAGGAGGGGGTGGATAGAATGTAAGAGCCATGGTGGGGGAGAATATCTAGAGACATTGCCCCTCTCAGCAACAATACACAAAGGGGGAAAAATGAAAAACTGGCTACCTCAGGTGCAGTTCATAACCCCCTAACCTATGGACAGATCCAGTATGTGCACAGAGGAAGGACCCCAGTGGGTAGGGGACAGAGAAGAGGGAAACAGGGACATATTCACAAGATTTGATCATTCAATGTATACACTTATTCATAATAAAGATATAAAAAAATAAAAAGTTTAGCCTAAAAAAGCTCCATTTCCTTAGGAGAGTGAAGATCTCAATATATGAATTTTAGGGGGAAGTAAACACTTGGGCCATGCAGCATATTTATTTAATGGTATGCTTCTTCAGTTGGCAGTAAATTCCACAAGAACAGGTCCATGTTTGCTCTGTTTACTGAGCTCTTAGCACCATGTCTAGTGCCTAGTACATAGTAGGAATTCAAGAAGTTTTGAAAAGTATATTAGTCAGGATTTGCTCCAGGAACAGAGTGAATAGAATGAATGTGCATAAGAAAGGAGATTTATTAGATTAATTACATGATATGAGATGAACAATCCAACAATCTATCTACAGGCTGGAGAGTTAGAAATCCTGGTAGTTTCTTTGTCCTCGTGGCTGGATGCCTCAGCAATCCCAATCTGGCACTGAAGGCCTGAAGTGTTCCTGGAGAGCTGCTGGTCTCCAGTCCCCACTAGAAGGCAGATAAAGTTGGGTTCCATTGTCCACGATGGATAGCAGGAACACGAAGATGCACATAAGGGACCAGCCCTGGCAGCCAGGCAAAGGGACTGTGCTTTCTTGGAGCTTCTTCATATATATTCTATGACCAGAAGGGGCATTGACTCTGAGGGAAAAGGTTCCTTCTTCAGGTAATCAATCCTTCCTGAAAATACCTCGACAGCCCTCCCTCCCCACATAAGAAACATGTCTCTTACTTGATTTTTAATCTGACCAAGGATCAATATGTCAACAGAATTTAACCATAACAAGTCCATTCCTTATCAACTTGACACCAAGCCACAGCTCCTTATGTCATGCTGTATTTCCAAATGAAGATAATAGCAAGGCCATAATTCCACCTAAGATGCTATCACTGGAAACACACTCTTCTTTTCCTCAGAATACAGGGCAGAGTCCCTTGAAGAATGCTTAGTCTCTAGTACTCAGTAATTTAAATATGATAATATTGGTTCAACAGCACTAAAAGTCTGATAGTATCTCAGTCAATATTAATTGTACAGCAAAGAAATGGAAAGAAAAACATAGGTATGTTATTTATATATGAATACATACAAACAAGCACTCTGAATAAAATAGGCCAGAAACACTCAAAGCGATTATAATCCTCATTTTGGTCACGTGCCCTTAGTTGTTATTGTAACTACCTTCTACTGCCCATTCTGTATTTCCTCCACTGTCAGAAAGTACCTCAGAAGGTCTTGACTCTGCCTGGAGGGGTGACCCACACCTTCATCCTGAAATGTCTGGGTCATTTGTCCCCATGCCTTGATTGGATTGCTATAGTTCCCCATTGGCCTTGCTCACAGGGGATGGTACTATCAAGAGGTGCCTTAAAGGACGAGCCATACTCCACACAAAATCTTACCTCCATTGTGGAGAAGTAGTTCATTTTCTCACTAGTCATCTGGGTCAATCACTCCTGTTAATATTGTAACTCCTTTCTTAGCCTGTTGACCCCAAAGTACCAGGAGCACAAAGTGGCCAGTGTTTACTAGGAGGAACCAAGTAAAACAGTTTATCCTTCCCCTTAGAAGGAATATCTCTGAATGCTCCACAATTCTGCACTTCTAAAAATTGTACTGAGGTAGAAGACCCTTTAACCTTGGTTGGATTTATTTCCATTCCTGAATGCACATATGCTGTACCAACAACTCCCAAGTGGTAGCTACCTCCTGCTCACTCAGTCCAATCAGCATAATATTGTCAGTACAGTGGAGTAATGTGATATGTGGAAAAGACAGGTGTGCAAGATCCCTGTGAACTAAGTTAGCATACAGGGCTGGAGAATGACTATAAGTTTGAGGTAAAACACCGAAGGTGTACTGCTGGCCATGTTAGCTGAAAGCAAATGGCTTCTGGTGGTCCTTATGGACTGGTATGGAGAAGAAAGCATTCACAAGATCAATAGTGGCAAACCAGGAGATGTTAATCTGCTTGAGCAAGGAAGCCACATGTGGTATAGCTGCAGTAATTGCAGTCAGTACTTGATTAAGTTTCTGATAATAAACAGGCATTCTAACCATGTGCACATTCGTACTGTTACAAGTTATAATAGCATGTGCTTGTTTCTAAAGACGCCCATGGATTTCCCACTGAGCAGACAGCTGTACAGAGGGAACTGTGTGGAACCCATTGGGAATCCTCAATTTGAAATCAATCAGACCATGGTCAAGTCACTAAACTTCTCTGAACCCATTTTTATCATTGTCAAAAGAAAAAATAAATTGTAACACTCTACCTTTTTATCCCACCAGAAATATTTTGAGATTCAAATAAAGTATTTAGGCTGACTCTTTGAGATTGTAAAGTATTTATACAAACTTACATTGTTGTCATTATTAAACACAGAAGTATTTCTGAACACAGAGTAGAAAAGAAGGAAAGGTAGACAGAATAATGAGACAAATGAATGATAACCAAGAGATCACTGGCAAATGAATAGAGAGTTCTTGAATATCTTGTTCATCCTTTTACATTTCAGTACTTAAAAAAATAAAGCATTTATAATTTATATATTTCTAGGCTGCTTACATTTTTGGGAAATTTCCTTATAAAAGAATCCTTACTGATTGATAGAAGAATGTTATGTATATTTTAAAATTTCTTACATCTTCATGATTTTGAATATTTCATAGACATTAAGCCCTTACTTTTGTCATACTCCATTTAATGTCTTCCCCAGTTTTACTTTTCTTTTGTAAATTATATGTTAAATCTTAAACCTGTATGAATTCTTATGAATGTTAATGATTCCTTTTTTTAAATTTAATTAGGAAATTCTCATTTTATCACACATTTCAAGCTACACTTATAGAACACTCATTATAATCTTTCTTACAGCCATAAAGGTTATTAGTGACATTATTTATCTCTTGACTTTGCAATGGTTTGTGATAACCACGTTATCTGAGTATGATCTAAAATAGTATATAACTCCCATATGATGGAGGACTTTTAATATCCAAGTAAGCAAAAAAAAACACAGTGACTATAATATGTTAATTGTCATTTTAAAAATAATGAATGAAGGAAGTATCCTTATTGAACTCAATCTGGATTTAAGCACTTTATAGAAAATGTGATTCTGTCACATAGGAGGTGTTTCAGGAATGCTGATGAATTCATCCATCCATTTATTCAATAAACCATTCTAGGTAGTAGACATTTAAAAAGACTCTCAACTGTGTTTTGACCTTCCCATTTATTTGCATCTAGACATGGATTTCAGTTATGTAAAACTTGGACTTGGTGTGAGAAAAGCCATCAGAGTGTAAAATTAGTGAGAAACTTTTACCAAATGCTGTTGATCCGTTTTGCAAAATCTGAATGAGTCATCAGCACACACACACACACACACACACACACACACACACACACACACACACACACAAATTCATTTTAATTGTGCCACACAGTCCCTTATTGCGATGCTATATTTGTCAGGCTGCTAGATTGGATGCTTTAGGATAGCCAAGAATAATTTAAGTCAGATACAAGTTTATTTCTTTTACATGTCCAAGTGGTTGGCAGGAAGTCTGAATAAAGGGCAGCACTGGCTCATGAGCTTATAGCGGGACCTGAGGTTCTTCCTTCTTTTGTGAAACTGTCTCCCAGGAGATGTGAACACATCTATTTACCCAGACAGGGCACAAATGACAGCCTGAAGCATGACTGCTTTAGAATCCAATGGCTTTGAACAAGGGAGTTTCTTACTTACACATGAAGGTGAGTGGTTGTGTGACAGGTTAGGGTGACTGGTACCCAAAAAATAAAGAACAGGGGTGTCCTTAGACTTGTTTGCAGTCTCTACCTACGTCTTCCCAAATGAGAGCCCCTCCCTAGAGGAAAGGTCCCCTTTACCAGACCAATCAGCTGTCTTTTGGTTCACCTGGGCCAGAAGATGTAATTACCCAAAGAAAGAAGAAAGAAGAAAGAAAGATTGCTCTCTTTCCCTCATGGTTGGCCAACAGAGAGACTCCTGAATCTCCAGGCTTAGGTAAGCCCCCCACCCTTACCACACCACCGGGGCTGTGGTGAGGAGCTGGGATTTTTTCCCCTACATCGATCAACCTTTTTCCCCATAATGAGAATCTCCTATATTTTCCCTTCTTGATATTTTCTCTTCTCAAGTTAATAAGGTTGTCCACTAAACCTTACCCTCTGGTTGTCTCTAATGTCAATTATTTAAATTGATATGACAAGAATCCAGGTACTCTTGAGTTTTAAGGTATGTTGGGGCTAGCTGGCAGCCCCAATTTTTCTGTTACAGTTGCTTAACAGGAGTTTGGGTGACTCACAGGCAGCTGCATCCCCCAAAAGCCCACCCCATCCTAGGTGGAGGCTCATGGAAACTCATTATGTGGCTTGCAGACAGCCTTTGCTGCTTCTGTAAATATGGGGCTGGGTCTTCTGATCTTGTAAGCTTCAGCTTTCTCCGACTTAGGTACCTCCTGCATTTTAAGAGCTTCCCTCCTGGATGAATTGTTTGTTACACAACTTTCCTATTTTGTGACTGCACCATCTTCTTCATCATTGTTGCCTAGAACCAGCCCATCTGTGCCCGGGGCAGGAGGGGAAAGAGAAATCGGATGATTCAGTGTTCTTAGCAAGAATATGACCTGGAAAGATGCACATTTCATTATACCTGAGGGTAGAGACCAAGCCTCAGCGAGGCCGAGAAAGTTAGTCTTTAGTTAGGTAACATCCCCACCAAAACTCAGGAAAAGCAAAATATTGAGAAAAACCTAGCAATTCTTAGGTGATATTGTGAATCTCTTCCTCCCTTATATTTTTCAAGTAGTTTCTAAAAAGGCTTTTTATTTTGTTTTATAAAAGTAAATTAAAATATGAAAAGATACATAGACTTTTGAAATATTCATGAATCCAGCATGAAGAATCATCCCGCTTCTTTTTTCTTCCTTTCTTCTCTTTGTGATGCTGAGCATCAAACCCGGGGCCTCAGGCGTGCTAAGTAAGCGCTCTCCCACCAATCTCTCCCCACAGCTTTGCATCCGACTTCACAAATCCCAAGGCACCACGATTCCTCCCTCTTGACATCCAATTCTTCTCTTTAGTTCTAATAGCTCCTGGCATGGGAATTGCCTCCCCCTCACTGGTCAGGCCGATGCCTGTTTAGCAGCAACTCTAAGGTAACCTCCCAGTTGTAACATATCTGAAGTTAGGGCTGAACTTGACCACTTTATGACCTGATCATCCTTTCATTCATTATTTCTCTCTGAAATCAACCCTGGCATCTGGGGACTCTTTAGGGTTTTCATTTATTCATGCATACAGTCAATATTTATTGAATTGCTGCTGTGTGCAGGTAGTGTGTTAGCTGGTAGTGAGGAAGTATACAATCTTTGCTTCTAAGATATTTATGGTCAAGAAGGGAAGAGGATATGCTTAATTCATTAATCTCACAATGTGTGTGGAGGCCAAATCTATTGGGAGGGTGGCAATTCAGAAGCAAACACAATCTTAGCCTGTGAGACCTGCTTCGGGAAGGAGAGTACTGGTTAGGATGCATAGAATTTTTTAAAGTAATAATAATGGAGGCCCTTCTAAGCATTGGAAGCACTGGAAAATGTTATAGAAATGGGAAAATGCTGGGTGACATTACCAGGCTGCTTGCTATGAGCTGGGGAAACAAGCATCCTGGTAAACACAGGTGTTCATCAGGATCCTAGGCAGCTGTGTCAGGTGGTGTGGGGACAAACTGAGAATATTATGCTTTTCCCAACTTTGGCCACCTGTCTACTCATAGCTTCCACAGCAGCAGCATCAGGCACGGGGCTTGTCAAGACAATCTCCATATCCTCACAGGCCCTCTCAATATCCCTGCTGTCTCCTTGCTTTCCAGGATATTTGGGCTCATTAATTCCTTACATAAATAATTTTTTTTAAATACCTGTCTCTCCAAGCAGATTTCTGAGCATTAGCATAGTCAATAAGGTTTGCTTTGAATCAGAATTTTCAGTGAGTCAATAACATTCTTTGGTAGGGACTGTTATTAAACCTGAAAATGGGACATCATCCTGTGTCATAGAGGGTGGTCCCTTTGCTACTGTTGGGTAGGTATAGGAAAACAGGTCATTGAAAAGTAAGGGATGCCCATTATACAGAGTCACTTATACACTTATCCAAGGAGACTTTTGTAATTTTCTCAGTTCCCCAAAAATGAGATTCTCATGAGGTGATTTCTGAGACATAGGACAAACATAAATTCTCAGAATGTCCAACAATGTTAAAAGTTAAGTAAAAACATTTTGAGATTTTGATACTGTGCATAGAAGATTCTGCAGTTCTTGCCTGAATAGTATTGGAACTGAAACAGAACAGAAGCAACATTTCAAAATGATATTAAAATGTTAATTTCTCTCCAGTATTTCTACTTATAACAGTTTCTGAACTCACTGGGTTGAAAAGAATGGTTTCAACTTTACCGCAATAGGATGCCATCTGATTGAACTGTGAGCATTTCAAATCTGGGTGTTTTGATTTTGATTTACATTTAAATAAGACTCCTTGCAGGTATAAGATGGGAGAGAATCTATACCTCCTCTTTTCATCAGGACACAACACAAAATCTGGCTAAGAGAGAATTCCAGAAAGAGAGAAAGGATTGAAGAGTCTATGGAGAAAATAGTTGCTTTTGTCCTGTCTTCTCATCCCTACAGGGATAGGTGCTGGTGTACCTGAAATGTTTTGTGCTCTGAGGAAGGAGAGGACAGCAACCCAAGGCGCCATGAAGACCTCCATTGTTAGTTACACAGGTTAAGCCTGATGAGGAAAGTCAGGGAAATTTTGATGTAGGAGCGACAATACATTCTGATAGTAAGTGGCTGATTTTAGGTTCTGTTTAAGATTTTTTTTGTCTTTCTTCTAAGCATCTAAGACTGATATATAGATTTCTCATGGGACAATATGGCAATAATAACTCAGAATGAATGGTTAAATCAGGCTCTTCTAAATAGAGATTAGAAGTAGTGTAGCCTCCATTTTGTAGGCAGTTAGTCAGGGTTACAGGCTTTCCTCCCTCTAAAAACGAAGATATCTATGTGGTCTTCCAGAGCCAATGAGCACAGAGATCTTATGAAAACAGTTTGGGAACTGAAACCTAAAAATCCCTGACTCATGCTGACCCATTACCAGGTCAAAAGCCCTGTCTCATCCTGACTCACCAGGAGGGCAGGTAGCCCACACATATACAAAGTAATCAATCCTTTGTCTAACTCATCAGCCTATCATGAACCCCCTACATACATTCAAAATAACCAATGCAACCCATCCTAACTTGATGCCTAAATATACCCCCAAGGGGATCAAAGGGTAATCCTATCAGAAGCCTGCCCATGCATTCAATGTGAAAGTGACCAATCCAATTCCCTCAGACTCGATACTTAATGATACTTAATTTGTATCCCATGAGTGGGGGAAAAAAACCGGGACAACTCTGATCCAAGTCACTCTGTGCTATCTGTTTAGGACTCCTCCCAGCTCAGGAGCTTTTCTGCATGACTTTCACTTTCTTTTTGAATAAACTCTTGCTTAACTTGCACTTCTGCCATGTCTGAACTCATCATACTTCATGGAATGCAAGACAATAAACTTGAGAGCTACTGGCTTGGAGAGTTTTAGTGGCCCTTCAGTGTCAGGTTCTCTAACTCCTAAATTAAGCCCACCCAGAGTCCATCAAGTAGGCTCCATTGCTCCTAAAACCCACAACAAGATCTTTCATAATCCTCTGTTTGTTTTTCCCCCTAAAACTTCTGTCTCTCAGAATATTACTAAAGATTAGAGACAGTTTGTTTTTTAATCCCAAAATTAGTAAAATTGACTTGTTTTGTTGGCTTGGGTTGACATTCTCCATCCCAACTGAAAGTCTGGAAATAGAAGGAAAGAAAATGGCTCTCAAGTTGAAGTTCACATTATTTTAAGTAGACTCCTGATGACTCTGGTATGAGTTCAAAGCCAATATCTTAATGCAATAAGATGGGTTTTTAAGAAAGACAAATGGATTTGGCTGTTTTCAGGAAGACCCATTGCTCAACTTCTTTTAACAACTACAATGAGGCAAGAGTGCTCAGGAAACCTACTGTGAGCTGTGGACCTACTGTGAGCTATAGCTAGAGACACTGCTGCCTTCAAGTGTAGTTGCTGATCCCTTGAATGGATCTCTATTGTTTTTGCAAAACCTGCAATACAGATTTTCTTCATTCTTTCTCTTTTATCCTAACTATATACAGCCTTAATGGCTAAGATTAAGCTTTTCATTTTGGGGGATCCAAGAGTGTATGATAACTCTTACTTGTTCATTGAGAAGTGTTTTTCTTTTTTTTAAACATGCAGTTTTTAAAAGATTTTATTTATTTATTTGGGAGAGAGAGAGAGAGAGAGAGAGAGAGAGAGAGAGAGAGAGAGAGAGAGAGAGAGAGAGAGAGAGAGAGAATGGGCACACCAGGGCCTCCAGCCACTGCAAATGAACTCCAGACACATGCGCCCTCTTGTGCATCTGGCTTTATATGGGCACTGGGGAATCGAACTATGGTCCTTCTGCATTGCAGGCAAATGCCTTAACCGCCAAGTCATCTCTTCAGCCCAAGAGAAGTGTTTTTCTTAAGCTAGTAGAAACAGCTCCTGGGAAGCTTCTGTGCTCATTTTTCATTATTGGTCTCACAACATCTCTTTGGTTGACATTGTAGAAAAATACTATGGGATGCAGGAAACAAATAACAAGTGATTGGAAAACATTTCCTTTTATATCTGTAGCCTGAAAACTCCCTTCAAACTCTAACCTGGTAACCATGACCATAGCTAGAAGTGATCCTGTTCCTCACTGGTGAGCCACACATTGGTTCTCAGAACAGGTGCTATTTCTATGATTGCTTAACTTACTCAATTTTGTTGGATAATATTCCAGAAGACTTAGGGCCACAGTCTGGTGCCTTGACAATGGGTCTAACCAACTTTGTGGAGATTGACCTAATATTCATGTTACCTCTAGCCCCTCAACTCCTTGGATGACTTGCTTCCTCTAGGACATTGACATTCAATTCAGTGACCTTGTAATCTCTGTCCCATTCTAGTCTTTGAAAAATATTTTTTTTTCACATCATTTCTCTCAAATATACCTATCCATTCTGATCATAACTTCCACTTTGGGGCGTCATTCCTGGAAAAAGTTTAGGCTTTATTAAAAGATGGAAAAATGCTTTGAGTTAGAGAAGAATGAATAACATGCTCTCTACATTGTTACGGTTTGAATGTGAAATATCTCTCATAGGTTAATGCATTGAATGCTTGGTACCCAGCAGGTGGTGCTATTTTGGGAGGGTGTGGATACTTTAAGAGGTGGGATCCTGAGAGGGTATGCTTTGGAAAGGTATCTGTAACTGATCCTTCGTCTCTTCCTACTCCCTACTTCCTCTCTGCCATGAGGTAGACAGATTCCCCCTCCATGTGCCATGGGGCTCAAGACATTTATTGACGAAAGACACATGATGCTAGTTGTACCTTAAAAGTGTGCAGTGATTTGTTTCTGCTAGTTTTTCTGGGTCACACTTACTGTTTTTCTTTTTCTTTTTCCTTTTTGCCTGTGTTCTTTTGATTTTTTCATTGAAAATAAAAGGCAACTAATTAAAGAATGGCCTCTCTGGCAGACAGATCTGATTGGGAAGCAGGACATGTTACTCGGTTATCACTTGTCTTCCAACAATGCTGGCCATGGGTCATGGCCTGAGCACTCAGTTTTGGCTGAAAAACTCCTCTTGTAGGGCGTGTGGGCAGCTGTGTCTCGATGTTCTCCCTTGTGTGTTTCAGAGCCAACACATTCAAAGCAAACTTGTTTGCTTCCTATAGAAACCAAATTGTAGTGTTAACACATCCCTTTCTAATAGGTTGTAAGTAAGTTGCACTATCTTTTTGGGCATATTTGTGTTGCTATGAATAAATATATTGAGTCTCCTAGGAAAACAATATCTGAAACACACATAAGTGAGGTTTTTTGTGAATAAATTATTAGGCTGCAAATCATGTTGGCTAGCAGGGGAGAAAGAACCCTTCCCCACAAATAAAGTACCAATTGCAAGTGTGGGGAGACCTGGATGGTCTTTGCTGCTTAGGGGCAGTTAATGATTCTATTTTGCAGTTGTTTCTAAAATGCAAGAATTTTCAAATTAGTGTTACGGTGTTTGATCTCAGGGGAACAGTGAGAATTTCTAAAGAGAGTTTCACTTTTCAAGTACAAACTGCTTGCAGAACATTGTGTGCCATGTGCAGTTTTGCCCTTTGAGAAGAGAATGGACTTGAATCAATGCTTGCGATGCTACCCCACTTTGTTATGTGACTTTGGTCAAGTCACACAGCTGTGTTGTTTCTTTCGGATTGTGTTTGTTTGTTTTGGTCTGTCTAATGTGTGATTTGGGTATCCCAGGTACTATCCTTTCCAAAATGCCACAAAATCTTTTCTGTCGTGGTGGATGCAGGAAACAATCTTTTGGAACGTTTGCATTCTTATTTGAGTTGTAAAGGTTAAATGCTTTCCTCATCCTCACCTCTGAATGTGTAGACCAAGTTGTAATGAGTACCTGGATGGTAAGAGCATGTTTCAAGCCTTTTAATTCATGGTGGTGGAGCAAAGGACCAGGCTTGCTTTCCTTCTACATTAGAAGCTGAGAGTGACTGCCTGTCTGACTTCATGGGATTGGACATCCATGGAGGGCTTGTTGAACTGGAGCAGGGCCAGAGAAGCAGAACTTTCCCTCAAAGATTTGAGAGCCTCTTAAGCTTCTCTACTTGGATTCTCAAAGAGGTCATGGGCCAATGATTCCTGGCAAAAGTAAAATTTCAAAATTCTATAGTTTGACTTTTAGAATAAAAATGTACAAAATCAATCAATACTTTAATCTTGTTCTCTTTAGTATCTTGCTCTTTCCTCTTCCTCATACTACATGCTAGGGTAGATGAACACAGAGAAAGGAAGCCCTTAGTATTTCCTAAACTCCCATGCTCTAAGCACAATACCAGCTTTTGGCCATATTATTCCATTAAATTCTGGTCTTAGCAGGTCTTTGAAGTAGCTCTCTCTGTCTCACCTCACCTCATGAGGCTTATAGTATTAATGTCACACAGCCAGTCCAAGGCAGTGGCAGGTACAAACCATACTGAAGTCAAGTTGATCTTTGTCTTTCCCTCCAGTACTCTTCTAAGTCTCTCTCCACTTTTTGGTAGCTCCCTTGCTCCAGGGATTCTTGTTCCTCTTGCTCTGTTCCTCACACTGTCTAAATACACACATTCCTGAATCTCTCCTTGCTTCTGCCCCTGACTTGCTGTACTGTCTCTGGTTTAGCTGGATGACTAGCCAATCTGTTAAACTCATTTCCAGTATGTTCTGAGTGGCAGACATGGGTATGATATTTTACTCTGTTAGCATAAGGTATACATTTTATAGGAATTATCAACTCCACAGGATTCTACATGTGACTGTCCTTCCAAACCATAAATGTAGTTCTGCTCAAGAAGCCTACAAAGGAGCACATTTCCAGTGATGTCTGGTTGAGTGGGAGGCCCCATAATAAAGAACGGTAGTCTACTGCAGGGGCAAGAAAGGGCATATAGTAAAGGTTTTCCTCCACACTCTGGAGTGAGAACACACGAGGCTCCCTTCTAAGCATGTAATACAATTTTTCCTCTAATATCATTTCCTAATTGATTTCACTCTTGACCCAGAAAACACGTTATACAATTGCATTTAGGGTGAAAATCCCAAGCCCTGGTCTACATGAGGCACAGGTCTTAAATGAATCAGTCTTCCATATTCATAGGATTATTCTATTTATTTTTGAGTAATGTAGTATAGATGTAGCAAGCTCTGGGTTTTCAATTTCTTTCTCTCTTTTTTTGGCAAAATGATCTGATTATGGTTTTTTGAATTATATACTTCTTCCACCAAAAACAAATCCTTAACATTCCTGTGTAATAGATCAACCCTTCATTCCTTCTTTCCTTCCTTCTTGCTTGTGGTGCATGTGTGTGTATGTGTATGCATGCATGTCCATATGTGTGTGGATGCACATGTGTGCAGAGGGTCAGAGGTCAACATTGGGTGGCTTCCTCAATCACTCTCTATCTTGATTTTGGAGACAGAGTCTCTTGTTGAACTCAGAGCTTGCCAATTCATCTAGACTAGATAGCCAGAAGGCCTTGAGTTTCTCTTGTTTCCATCTTCCCAGGGCTGGGTTTATAGGAGTTCTGGAGATGGCCGCTGAGGGCAGGCTACATGAAGCAGGGTTGTGGTCTCTCCATGGAGACCTTGGGGGGCCATGCCTTGAGTTATGAAGATGAGCCACGGGTTGCTAAACAAACAACTCAAACAACATGAAACAATAAAAAAATCATATAATCCAATGAAAAATGATCTATGAGAACTGAACAGAGTGTTCTCAAAAGAAGAAGAAATAAAAATGGCTAATAAATATTTTTTAAAGTATTCAAATTATTATCAATCTGTGAAATGAAAATTAAAATTACTTTGAGAGTCCATTTCACTCCAGTAAGACAGACTATCATTAGGACAGCAAACACCAACAAATGGTGTGGGTGTGGGGAAAGAAACCCATCCTTATTCATTGTTGTGGGAGTGCGGCAGGTACATCTGTCACAGAAATCAGTGCGGAGAATTCTCAAAAAGCTAAAAATACAACTAGTATATGATCCAGCTATACCGCTTTTGGACATGTACCTTACACTCTACAACATGGATACTTGCTCATCAAGTATTGCTGCTTTATTTGCAATAGCTAGGAAATGGACTTAGCTTAGCTATCCATCCACTGGTGAATGGATAAAGAAGATGTGGTACACATCATGGAGTTTTATTCAGTTGTAAATAAAGATGAAATCATGAAAATTTCATAAAAATGGATGGATCTGGAAAATCTAATACCAAGTTAGATTTGTATATAAATTGTACTAAGAGTCAGTCAAGACTAGGAAGCTAGAAAAGGGCAATGAGGTGGGTGGGAAAAGGGGGAGTGCTTAAGGGGAGACCACAGGAGATAGGAAAGTAGAGGGCTACTGGGGTAGAAAGGTTTAATTGGGGATAGGATGGATGGCAGAAAGGAGAGGATGAAGAGGTAAACAAGATTAAAGATGAATGTAAAAGCCACATGAAAACCTACTTCTTTGTTAGATAATTAAAAACACAAGTTAAAAAGGAGTTTGAGCAGAAGTTTCCTGTGCTGGTAGATAGTGCTCCACCAGAAGCCTTTGGTTGTTATAGGCAAATCCCAGAGGTCGGGGTGGGATTTTCTCAGGGAGTTGTTGGTGAGGGATGCACCTGAAGCTCCCAAAACAATATAGGCTGTTGCCAGTGATCTTGGCTGCTCACTAGAACTAGTTGGTAAGCCCCAATGACTAGAGAACCACATGCTTTGGTTACAGGACGCTAAGAAATAAATCTGGAATTGAGCTGGAACTTCCTCCCTGTTGGCTTGCAGTCATAGTTCTGCATCCCAAAAAACTACTTTTTATGGGGCATTAGCTGATTTATGGTTCAGTTTCAATATGACTCCTCACTTTAGTTTAACTTGAAGGAGAAATAGAATTAACTGTTTTAAAATATAAATAACCCAGGGCCAGAAAGACAAAACTTACATGTTCTCTCTCATATGTGGATCCTAACTTTTAACGTTTGTGTGTATGTAAACAAAGGGATGTGAGAATAGATTTAGTTATTGTGATAGTTTAAATGTATGTCCCCATAGACTCAGGTGTCTTTAATTAAGAATTGAGCTTTTTACATGGGTCTCCAGCAACTGGGCTGGAGGAGGTGTCATTGGGGGCAGTAGACCTTGAGTTCACTGTAAGGAAAAGGGAAAGGATCTTAAGTGTAGCTCAAAGGTGTGTGGAAAGCAGCTGGAGTTCTGGTGATTCATGCTGTTTGTGTTTGCAGGCTGTTTGATGGTGTCTCTGCATGGATCGATGGAAGTGAGCCAGCTTCCACCATTGATGGTGTTCCCCTGGACTCCGCAAGATGAAATAAAACCCTTTCCTTCCATAAGCTGTGTCTGGTTGGATGTTTGTAAAATCTGAAAAAAAAATTAAGTAGATATGGAAATCTATTGCCCTTTTTAGAAAAAAAATAAAGGAAACTGGAAATCCAGGGTAGAAACTCTTTGGCCAGGCACATCTGGATCACAGGCAGATGTGGACACGAGCATGAAGAAGCACGAAGGCCAGGACAGAACAGGAATCTAGCCCTTTGCTTTAAACTTCTCTCTCAGCTATGCTGACCACTTTTTGGTGTGAAGGATTTAACTATTATGAAAAACAAAATTGTAGTGTGGATATTTTTCTCCTTGGTGCAAAGCCTTTATTAGGACAGAGTCCAAAGAAATCCCTGTCAGAGGGTTAGGATTCAGGCCACAAGAATCTGATGTTGGGTGTCCACACCTTCTGATCCCCATGTTGCCTCTCCCCTCATTTGAACATATTTTTCTGGAAGAATCGCTTTGTCCTCCTCTGCCTCCCTCACAAAGGTCAGATAGAGGACAAGGGCAGAGAAAGCATGTACAGAGGAAGGACAGTAAGATTCCATCAACAGAGCACACAGATGATGATGGTCCCATAGGATTAGAGTAGACACAAAAGTTCTTGTTGCCTGGCTCTACTGAAACTTTCTTAGTTTATGTAAATACATTCCATGATGTTCATACAATAAAGAAAAGTCACCAAACAATTTCTCAGAGCATATTCCCATTGCTAAACAATGCATTGCAGTATTTTGGTTGTTTGGATTGAGGTGTGGAGAAAGACTGACTTCATTTTTTGAAAAATCCACCACCAGTATGGTATCTGTGAATGTGAGGAGTGGGGTCCAGAGCTCAGATCACCTCTATCTGCTCCATGACTAAAGGGCTAAGATTGAGGAGTGAGGACTGAGGAAAGGAGATATAATTTTGTTAGCTGGAAGTTTTATATTTTTCAAAGATTTTGGATAAAACGACTGAATATTGATGGGTGAGTTGATATAAACGTATGGTATGTACATACATTGGAATGCTAGCTTTGAATAAAAACACAGAAATTCCAATGCCCACAACAGAGGTGAACCTTGAGAACATCACACTGCTAAGTAATCTACTCATGAAGGACAAATTCCATGTTATGAAAATTATTCCTTTCTACTCTGATTATTTTCATGAAGGCAGCTCACTGAGGGCTCTCCCGTGACTTCACTGAAAGGGCATATGAACCCAAATTGGATTTTTCAGATGTTTTATGTGTTAATTTTATTTTGATTTAATTTCATATATCTTAAATAATTTCAAATAAAACATCTTTCTAATCAAGGTACAATTTTGAAATGTCATCTTTCTAAAAGTAAGAGATAATTAACAGAAGTATTCACTTGAAATCTAAAATTCTGGTGGCATGATCTAAACAGCATTTTTAAAAATATTCATGCAGAGAAAGAAGAGGAGGCGGAGCAAGATGGTGACCGAGTAACAACGTCGCCAGGACTCTCCGGAAAGGTTTGACCCCCTCAACTGGTATCCAGGCTTTGGACAC